>JANIPN010000007.1:25050743-25071679 GCA_027478595.1 Erythroxylum anguifugum
AGTACAGATGAAAGAAATAAATATTGGAGGGTAAATAATTATCTGAAACATGGAAAAATATCAATAAGAGAGGAGAGTATTTACCGACTTAGCGTCGTCGATGAGAATAGGGTTGTCACAGAGGCTGAAATAGAGGTCCTTCAAAGAAGAGAATCGTGTGAGCATAGAGGGATCAGTGGACCTAGAAATTATTGATCGATAATCCGGCGGTAGATATTTCTGCCAAACAGCATCGGATTCCGCCGCCGACCTGAACCGAGATGATACAGCCGACAATCGACAAGTATCCCGAGGACCCGTCAACGAGAGAACGTTCTCTATGCAATCTTCTGGCAGCGCCGACAAATCCAACCGTCGTCTTCCCATTTGTAAGAGTCTGAATCTGTTGCTGTTAAGGAATGGACTGTATCAAAGTCTAATGCTTGCGTACAAGTAACTGTTGGGCTTTCTTAAATTTCTTCAATTGATTGAAAGTGAGCTAAGCGGACCTGGAAAGTAAATCGAAAAAAGAAAACAGATCAAAAAGAAGAAGAAAAAGGGTTTTATCATATCTAAAGCAACAGGAATACGGAGCAGAAAAGATTTGGGATTTTGTAGAAAAGATCCCTAATTTTAGGAGGCTGTAGAAGATACTTACATCTTAGAGATCGAGAAATCAAGGACCCACACTGAGAGAGAGAGAGAGAACGCCTGAGACGATGAGGTTCGCCGCCGTCTAGGGTTCAAACCACCAAAAGTTAAGCATAAACACGAAAACGACGAGGAAGAGCAGAGAGGAGAACGAATTTTTGGATAGAAGGTTGGGCTACTCGAGAAGCGTAATGGGAAGAGTTATTAATCGGTGACGATAAGAGAGATTGGAGAGTGAAGTAAGAAGAGGAGGAGACCAACCGTGGAGAGGAGAGGAAACCGAAGAGAGAGAAACTTCGAGAGTTCATAACGGGATTTAATTGAGAGTTACTCAACCGTTAAATTAAATGGACGAAGGGATGGATTACGTGGTCGACCATCCAACTCGTATTTAATATATACACTTAGGTCGGTTTGAAATGTGACGAATTGAATTCAATTTTGAAATGTGATACGCCTAGGCCGGTTCAATCCATCTGTTTGGAACTGTAAAAATAGCATGAATTAAATTCTTGTATGAATTCAAACCCCACTTCCCCCACTTCTTAAGGGGTTCGTAAATGCAGCTACCTCTTTAACTCACAGCCTACACATGTTTTTCTTGATTATTCCACTCCTCTCTAATTAAATTCCAACATGAATTGAGTTTTATAATTCAATTCATGTTTTGATATATTTTTATATTTTTTATAATAAATATAAAAATTTATATTATTAATTCAATCGTTTTTACATTCAATTCAATTATATTTTTTATAATATAATTTTTGTTAATATATTATTAAATTATCTTCAAAATATATAAACTTCAATTTATATTTGATTTAATAACTAAAAATAATTTAAATAAATAATAAGTTTTAGCTAAAACGTTAATTTTTACAATGTTTCATTTTATTTAATTAATAATTTATTTATAAATATTATATAAGAGATTAAAATAAATTTAATTAATTAAATTAAAAAAATAAAACTAAGCAAGCTCGCGAGGGCTTGTTAAATTTATTTTAATCTCTTATATAATATTTATAAATAAATTATTAATTAAATAAAATGAAACATTTTAAAAATTAACTTTTTATCTAAAACTTAATATTTATTTAAATTATTTTTAATTATCTAAAACTTAATATTTATTTAAATTATTTTTAATTATTAAATCAAATATAGATTGAAGTTTATATATTTTGAAGATAATTGAATTCAGTGTAATTAAATTCAATTATAATATTACTGGATTTGTTCTAAACAGTGTAATTGAATTCAATTATAATATTACTAGATTTGTTCCAAATATTATAAATTGAATTCAATCTCAACTTTATTAATGTAATTAAATTTAATTCGTTCACGAAATTAATTATAAATTGAATTCAATCTCAACTTTATTAATGTAATTAAATTTAATTCGTCTACAAATTCAATTCATTATTTTCCAATCAGTCGTTAATAATTCACATAAACGAAAAAGTTGATAAGACAGTGCGTTGACTTTAGTTTTTTATAGGAATGAAAAAAAAAAGAGAAGAAGCGAGTGTTAAATTGTTAAATAGGTATAAAATTAAAATTTCCCTTCATTTATCATTTGTTTTGCTCGAAAGTAACTCGCAAGTCATAACGTGTCAAAGATTCGGAAATTCTCAAAAGAAGAGAACCAAACACGTCATTCACACAGTTAAAACGTACAAAGTGGCGAGTAGGCAGAGATTGTGTGCCATACTCGGTGCTCTCGAATTCGTTCAGCATCGCAGTTAATCGCTGGGAGAGAGAGATGGGGGGTGAGGAGAAGAGGCACCAGATGATGCAGAACCTCTTCGGCGATCAGTCCGAAGAAGAGGAAGAGATCGATTCCGAGCACGAATCCAATCCCCAGCCCAATTACGCCTCTGTAACCCCCTATTTCCACCCCCATTCTCGTTTCCCTTATTCTTTTCAGTGCTTGTTCGTGTCCGTGTTCGTGTTTATGATGTTGTTACTTCATATATGTGTGATTTTGGGGTTTGATTTCTATGTTATTTCGAGGATTTGGGAATGTGGGTGTTTTTCCTAGGGTTGATTTTTCCGATTTGAGAGGGAAAGATTGAGCCTTTGATCGATTGTTTCGGAGAATTGGGAAATACTGTGTTAATTGCGTTCCTTCGGCTTCGCTGTGATACATTTGGCTTGATTGCGTTGTTTTGTTTTTGGGGAAATTGATTTTCGGCAGGATTATAAATCTCCATATCAGGTCTCAACATGCAGTAGGTTGGAGGTTGTGTGGGAGTCCCAAGCGGGTCCCACAAGGTCTAAAATTTTTGAAAGGAATCTCTTCTGCAAGTGGAGAGACTATTCTTGTGTGGTTCTATTGCATGGTTTGAGTTTGGCTGCTTGCTTTCAGAGCTAGTAGAAATTGAGTTTACTTTCATGCTGGTTTTTGTTTTCTTGTTGTAAGTTTGAACTAATGGAATTGGAATGAGTAAGCTGGATGAGCCAGGTTGTTGTTGAAGAAATTGGTGTAGGTTGTATGACATTATTATTTTTTATTATGATATTGTACTATCTAAGCAATCAAGGAAGTAGAAACTATGAATCAAAATTTACATGGATTGAATTCTCAACTTTACATCGCCATAAGAGTGTTTGGTTGTGCACTACCTGTTTGATAGTGACCATCATCACTATGTTAGTACAAGAAAGAAAAGTAATTGAAGTCTTTTTTCCCTGATATGTTTTGTCTCTTAATTATGATGTTGCTTTCTCTAGGATGAAGCTGAGGGAGAGCTGAGAAATGAGGGTGAGGGTGAAGGGGAAGTAGATGTTGAGGGTGAAGTAGAGGAGCATGAGGATGTTGATATTGAGAGTGAAGTTGAGATGCGGGAGGTAGAACCTGATCCTGGAGAAAGTGAGGGTGAAAGGGAACCAAGTTCACAGGACGTAGATGTTGGTGATCACAGAGAAGAAAGTGAGGCTAAATATACTGACAGTGAAGAGAAAGAAGACTTTGGACACCGAGTGGTAACAAGTCGAAGACGTGATGTTATTGAAAGTGGGTCTGAGAGATCTGAGGAACCACATTATGCTGACCATGAGGATGAGGAGGTTGATCAGGCTAGAAGTCCAAGGTAACTTGCTTCCTTAATATTCTGTTTAAACAAACTTTTTTTTATTCTTGTCCATCTTTTGTAAAAAATGTTTCTTCACTACTGCACATTTTACTTGAGTTATTACTTGATTAAGCTGTCTCCGGTTTATATCATTGAACCTAATTTCACAACAGTAAGTCACCTGGGGTGGAGAAGGATCATGGTCACATTTCACACTCGGCTGCTGAGATTCGGGATGTTTTTGGTGATTCTGATGACGAAGAGGAGGCAGCATACACAGTACAAAATGACATCGACCAAGATATGAATGTGAGTACTGGATGCCAAGGATGGTAGCATTTTTCTGTTTTCTTTAGAAATCTCTATTTCTCTATAAATTCTTGTGCTGCCGAGCATGTTCATAGTATTGAGGATATTCCTTGGTGCTTCTTCATTTAGCGGTCTCCTATTGAGGAAGAAGGGAGCTATGAGAAAAATCTTAGGCCTGAGGATATACTGGCCGATGAAGATGCTCAATATGAATCAGAAGAGGATGTTGAAGTTAAGCCTAAAGAGAAGCCAGTTGGACCTCCCTTGGACATAGAACTTCCTTTTCGTCCACCTCCAGCTGTTCCAAATAAGGTATGTTCTTGTTTCATCTGTCTGCGATTGCGTATATTCAATGTCATCGGTGTAAATGGTGTTTTCAGTATTCATTACTTTATCTCATCATGGGATTTTTTGTTACTCTTAGGTGAGAAATCATGAGACAAGAAATCTATTCAATGTGTCACAGTCTGAAATGCTACTCTTGGTTTTTGAAAATATGTTTAGAAAATGCTGTTTTAAATTTCAAAAGTGGTATCTGATTGAGTCTCATGGGGAAGTCCATTTGGTACAGTTGGGGGGTCAACACATATGGGGGTGTTTGGGTTTTACGTTACAGCTCCATTGGGGTTCCTGCTGAAACCCCTAATAAATTTGATTCACTTTCCATTTTTGTTTTACAAGATGGCTTGATTGTATATGTGAAGTAAGGGACTTTTCACAGGTGCTTTTGGTATATTTGTTGCTCTATTTTTGATGTTGAAAAGTAAAAAAGAAAACTTTAGTTCACATTCTACTGTCTTAATTGAAGAGACCTATGTGGTAACTTGTTCTATCTTATGGTGAAATTTTGATACTTATTTGGCAGATGAATATCGTCAAAGTTTCCAACATTATGGGCATTGATCCAAAACCATTTGATCCTAAGACGTATGTGGAAGAGGAAACATTTGTGACGGATGAATCTGGAGCTAAAAGACGACTGAGATTAGAAAATAATATAGTGAGATGGAGAAGGGTTCGGAATCCTGATGGAACTACATCTGTGAGTAAATATTGTAGTTCTGTTGCTTCATAAAACTTCTCAATGTAAAAAAATGAGAAACAGGTGTATGGTAAAACTGATATTGGATTTCCTACGTCTCCTTGAAAAGTTGTGTGAGTCTCACCTTTTCATGTTTTTCTAAGTTGTGGCATGTGAATTAGTAGCGTATGGGCCTGAGGAATCACTGTTAATTAGCTTATTATGAAGTATGGATTAACACTCGCTTGAATATAAATTTGCAAATCTGACCGGTAAAATAATCTCATTTTCATCCAGACGGGCCAAGCTTTTAGTTGCAGTAGCCTGAGCTTTTAGTTTACTGCCTAATCAACTACATTGTTAACTAATCACCATCACTGCTTTTGCTTTGCAAATGATAAAAAGTAAACTTGCTTGGTTTTCATTTCAGATCATTTTGACAAACAGCGTTTCCTCTTTACATGTGGAAGAGTTGTTTCAAGCTATTTTGAGCTTTGTTTATCAAGTCTTACATTCCATTTAATAGTCACTCAGTTATTTAAGTTTCTGCAGTTCGTTTATTGCAAGAGGATCATTATGTTTTGAGAGAACTAACTCATCTCATGATGAAACATATGGAGCATATTTTGTGTTAGTGACAGTATTAACGTTCTTGGGTTCACAACTTTATGAGTAGCTTGACAGTGCAAGAGGAGAGTTATAGATGAGTTCTAGGGACTGAACTGAAAATATAGGCAGTGCAAGAGGAGAGTTAGAGAGCAAGAGACAGAAAATAAGGTTCAGAGAGGAACTAAGAAGGATGATACTTGGTTGTCTTTTTACTTCAATTTTTGTTAGTGGTTACTTCTGTTTTCCATCATTTGATATGTTCAAAAAGTTTAAGATCTAAGTTGCTTAGCTGACCTAAAATGTCATCTGTGAGGTGGTTTTGCCCTTAATAGTTCACTTTTCCTTTAACAAGTTGGATAATTGTGTAGTCTGTCTATCTATGCATAGGTTGAAAGCAATGCACGTTTTGTTAGATGGTCAGACGGCAGTTTACAGCTCTTAATCGGTAACGAAGTTCTCGATATATCTGTACAAGATGCGCAACATGATCAAACTCATCTTTTTCTTCGCCACGATAAGGTGAAGTCTCAAATGACTTTTGTTTCTTTCTCTCTCTCTCTGTTTTTCATATATTTATACATTCTTGTGATATATGGTACGATTTTGGCTGTCTAATATATGAAGCTTGATGAAGGTTTTTTCTTGTTATTACTGATATTCTGTCTTGGTTAATTATTGTTCTGGACAATGTTTGCTTGAAAATTGTGGGAGATTGCTGCAAGTTGAGGGCCTTTTCTAATCGACTGATTAATTTCTTTTACTAAATAGGTATGCAATTGCTTGTGGTATTCTTAAAATGATGTGACCCTCCTTTTCACTCAGATTAGAGAATACATCCTTGATATTGATGTCTATTTATTGTCTAGGCTTTTAAAATACTTATTCTGGAAACTTTCTTGTTTCTTTTTGACATGGAAGAGCTTTTACATTTATCTGTATACATTGGATTGTATGTCTCAATCAGAATGATTGTTTGAGCTAGATTGTGACCGCCACAGGTATATTTTCATCTGTAAGTAACTTACGGGTGTGTTCACTTATACAAAGTAGTTAAGATTTCCTTCCATATTTGAAATTAGTTAACATTTCCTTCCATATTTGTCATATTCCTCTTTGAATCTTGTCTTTCCTACAAGCTTGTTTTTAGTCCTTAAAAGATAGGAAATTACAAAATCATAATTTTTTTTGGGAGTTTTTATAGAATTTAACAAAAAACCTAAAATATAATATCTGAAACTGGAAAATGGAAAACCAGAATTTCTTAGGAAAAAAATGTCTCAATACTAAAACAATGTCCAATTGTTTTGTTCACCTACGAGAAGCTTGTTGAGAAAATGGTAAATTTTTTATATCCTATCCATCAATTTGGACCCTCCAAACGCTTGTAGAATTATTGTTCTTACTGTAACTATTGTGATGAATTATGAATTTTGCTATTATTAGAAGAGTTTTACTTCATGGAACAGAAAATTTCGCAATGTTGCTATTTACCTTCAGTTGTCGTGCTTGTGCAGTATCTGGTTGGACCTAGATTTTTGACATGCTCTTTATATGGTATGTCTGCAATTCACCAGTCTTTGATTCCAAGTTTTGAGGCCGACTGTATTCATATTTGCAGTCCCTTCTTCAATCACAAGGAAGAATTTTAAGTAAGATGAGGTTTATGCCGTCATCATTGACATCAAATTCTCATAGGCTGTTGACTGCTCTTGTTGACTCACGACATAGGAAGGTTTATAAGGTTAAGAACTGCATCACTGATGTTGATCCTGAGAGAGAAAAGGAAGAAAAAGAAAAGGTAGTAAATTGTTGAAGGTTATATTTTCATTCATCTCATTACCGATATTTTTGATTTACTGTTCATGCTTTCCTTGTGTTATTATAGGCCGAAAGTCAGACAATAAGAGCAAATGTTCTTCTTAACCGAAAGAGGGAAAAGGTGAGCCGGAAATATACACAAACAGTAGAGCGTCGGCGCCAGCTCTCACCTGGGTTCCTGGAGGGTGCTCTTGATGAGGTCTGTACTTGCTGTTTACATTGCCTTCATATTCTTTTCGTCCTCCTTTCTTCTTGAAGGTGCTGTAAGTTAGGTTGGATCACATAATTAAAAGTCACTTGCTTTTATTTTCATCTTCATACTGCATCTGAATAGAAATTTTTGAAATGTTTTGAGTCTTTTGATTCTTCTCCTTCAAGCAGGATGATGAACCAGATTATTTTGACCCCCGTCGTTCTCGCCACCGGTTTGAGGAAGATTTGGAGATGGAAGCTCGAGCAGAGAAACGGATTATGAATGCTAAGAAGGTTTTGTAACCTGGATAGAATTTTCTAACTAACATTTTGATTGTTTCCAATGCACTTGTCTACAAATCTGCCTTGTGTAAACCAGGGGCAGGACGTTATACGAAAGCCATCTTTGCCCACTGCTAAATCCTCAAAGCGCCCAGTGAGTTTCTCTGATAGTGAGAGAGAGGAATCTGAGTATGAAAGTGATGGGGATGAAGACGAAAGGTCTCCTTCTCGGAAGAGGGTTGAGGAACCAGAAGCAGAATATGAAGAAGAGGATGAAGAGGAAGAGCATTATGAAGAAGGGGCAGAAGTTGATGGAGCCTCAGAGGAAGAAGAAGAGGCTGAGGTATGATAGTCTATTAAACATTGCAATATTTGCTTTAGCTGAGAATGTATGTGGTACCGTGGGAAATCAATCTAAAATCCTGAAGACTTGGGATGGACATTCTAGTTTTTGTTCTTTTTTTGTATGAAGTGCTTTACCGTCTGTTCTAAATACTGGTTGTTGGATCCTGTGTAAACTTAGAGAAAATATACCTAATTTGCATGCATTGCTATTCTGTATTGCTGATGCATTTTACTTCTTCAGGTTTTTTCTCAGGACTTAAATTTGGGTTTATTTAGATGAATATTCTCTTGGATTTTTTGGTATAAGGATTTTCTGGATGTCATGAATGCAAAACTATGGACTTCAAATATCTTTTTGATTGCTTACAAGAGATTTAACCAGCTTTTCCTCCTATTTATGTTTGGTTGGTATAAAATTCCATGATTGTGCAACAAAATTGCAAAAACACCCTTATTGTACTGAAAATTGTCATTAAAATTGAAACGATAGTGGTTTCTCTTAGCTTATTCACGAAATCATATTATTTGCATGTATTTGTAATGAACTTAAGACAATGAAAATTACGTAACATGTAACATACCTAATTAAACTTTTAGTTAACTTAAAAGAGTAATGTTGGGATTATGATATTTATTAAATCCCCTCAGTTAAATTTCGAGAACCTTTTTCTTGGTAGGTTTCAAATCTCTAGAAGTTAAGTGATCTCAATGTCTCAGGATATTGCAACTATCCCCTTTTTTCTCCCTACCACGACACGAGTTTTTATGAAACCCCTCCTTTAAAGCTTTGCCTTATTTATTAGGTATTAACATAAATTTCACAGTTAATGAGTGTTAATTTGATCTAGGTATTGTCCCCTCTCTTAGGACATCTATTAGTAATGCAGAAAGAAAGGCAATCATACACTTTGTTGTTCCAAATCAATGCATTTAAGTTAACTACTTTCCAGTGTTCTGTCTCAGGAAACAACTTAATTTATTGATAATAGCTATATCAACCTATGCTCTTAAATTTAACAAGAAATCAATAAATCATTGATCAATTTTCTTTTATCTATGCACGATTAGCTATTTAAAAAATCTTGATTAAGAAAACGACTACAAGTATATATTTCAATTTAGTTATGAAAAGGAAATAACTGTACTGCCAGTCCTTCATAAGTATCCCACTTTCTATTTTTATTTCTATATTCTTTGATGTCTCTAAAACTGTTGTAACTGTTAATAAAAAAAGGTGCAAAATTAGTTTTTGTTTTGTAACAGATCTATCAGAGAACAGCTTTCATGGCTGTAATATTGGATGTAGCTCCATTAATTTGCCATGTAGAGAAAAAAGTTATAATTTACTGACATTGTAGTGTATGTCCTATATTAACATCTACAAAGTTTCAGAGGAAAGTTCTTCCTATATAGACTGCCTAGTGTTCAGATTTGCACAATCTAAGATCCCATACGTCCGTTAGGTTCTAGTATTCAAAGCTGAATTCAAAACGGTTATTGATTGATGTAAACTTTCAACAATTAAACTGGGGTACCTTAAGATCATTGACGAAGAAGTTGCTGCTATTTTCCCAATCCTACTAAATCATTATGACAATTGGCGTACATTACCAGCTCCTTAGTGGCTCTAACCACCCCATCTCTTTTCATATTAGGTAAGCGTAGCACTTACTTGTAAGAGTTGCGTTAGGATGAAACCTAGGATCTTGAACTTCCAATCTTTTCCTTTTTCATCAGTGGTTTTGGTTAAGTGGGGTATGAAAGTGGGGTAAAGACAAGAAATGAGCAACATGAGTATATGGTTGTGCGTTTGCATAAGTAAGGTCTTAGATTTAGTTGCCCAGTCTCCAAGAGTTACGCAATTCTTCATCAATCATGAAACGTGTTATAACATTATCGGGTAGGGGAAATAAATGATGAGCTACAGACATCCTGATGCTGACATCTAATGTAAGATAGGCTCATTCTCAAACGTTAAACTTGGTCATTGATAGGTGTGAGGCCTCACAATATCTCGCACATGCATACACGTAGCTCTCTCTCAATGGAAAGATTTAAAATCTATTTTCAGTATTTGAGCTCCAAATCTCTCTTTACCAATCTTGTTACTATTTATTCTGACTAGGAATATTACTTAAGGAAACTTTATATTCACATATTTGGGAAATACTTGATTGAGCAAAAAGGGATTCTTGGGGATTTCTAAGGCTAGATAGGTGGCTTCTGTAAAACTTCTGGATTTTGCATGGGGCTTGTGTTTCCACGTCATCAAGCTAATCTCTTACCATATTTTGACCAGGTGATGTGACATGTGGAATACAATGGAGATCCATGTTAGATATTGCCACGTAACTCTATGCTTAACTGAAATTGTTAAAAAAGTTAGTTTTACCCTATTTAGTAACAGTTGGATGTTTGGAAGTTTAGATATATGTGTCTAAATTACGAAGTATGGAGATATATTGAAGTTGCTATTATCTTAATCTTAAGATTAACATATTTTAATGGCTATTTCTAGATGTTTATTCCTTATGGTGTGTATAAGAAATCAATATTGAACATATATTTCAAACTTACTGATAAAATTGTGGCCAACCACTCCCTTCCGGCTAGACGACATACTGTTTTACTTAAACCTTTTGCCTGCTATTCTTACTTGTGTGTCTGTTGCAATTGGTTTGTCCATGTTAAAAGTTCGTTAAACAAACCTCAAGGCTACCCTACATTCCTTGATATTTAGACCGACATTGTTTGTTGCTGTGCGTGCTTTTTGTATTGCTTGTAACTAGATTTTAGAGTAATGAATTAGTCCACTGACGTTTTATTTACAAAGGCAAGGGCTGATTCTTATTTAGTTATTAGCTCTTAACTGTGTGTTGTAGGTGGTATGACTGGGAGCTACTTCCACAATAATTTTGTGAACATCTTTACAAAAGATCACATTTCCAATTGATTGAATATCTATAACATTAATTTAAGGGTTTCTGGCAGTCCAAATTATGCTTTGTAAAAGTTCTCCATATAAGGGTGCACCTTACTTCAGAAATTTTATAATTCTAAATGCCAAGACCATATAGCTAATCACTTATGTATTGATGAGCTTATATAATCTTAATTATCACTAAATGCCAAGGATCTGCATTAGAGTCTTAATAGTACCACAGTTGATAGGACCAGGAATAGAAGATTTAAAATAGTGTGCATTTTACTCTTGCTTATAATATTTCCCAAATGGATAAGACAAATGAGTCCATATAAGGTGATCTTGGCCTTCCAGTCTTTTTCTTTTTCATCAGTGGTTTTGGTTACTGGGATATGAAAGTTGGGTAAAGACAAGAATGAGCAACATTTGTTAGTGTGTGTGAATTAGTAAGGTCTTTGATGTAGTTGCCCAATCTTTAAGAGCTCCACAGTTCTTCGACAGTCATGAAATGTGCTATAACATCATCTGGTAGGGATGTAAAGTTAGCAATAAACATTCCCATGCAGACATCTAATCTAAGATAGGCTCAATCTCAAACGTTTCACTCGGTTGTAGATAGATGCACGGCCTTACTCTCTTACACTCCCATATACAACTATCTCTCTCTTGATGGACAGATTTAATATCTACTGTCTGTATCCTGAGCTCCATATCTCTCTGTACCAATCCTGTTCCTGTTTTTTTTTGGACTAGGGATTTGACTTGGGGGAGACTTTATTTTCACATATTTGGGAAATGCTTGATTAAGCAAAAAGGTTCTTGGGGATTTCACAGTTTAGACAGGCAGGTTCTGAAAATTTCTGCTGATTTGGCATGGGGTTTGTGCATCCACATCATCAAGCTAATCTTTTGCCATATTTTAACCAGGTGATCTGGTTTGGGGAATACAATGGAGCTTTGTGGTAGACAATTGCCACGTAACTCTTAAACTGACATTTTTGAAAACGTTAGCTTTACCCATTAACAGTTCAGATATTTGGAAATGGTAGATGTACGTGGCTAAATTAGGAAGTATGGTATTTAATATAGGTTGACAATGGAGCTATGTAGTAGATAATTGCCATGTAACTGTATACTTAACCGGCATTGTTTAAAAAGTTAACTTTACCTTATTCAGTGACAGTTTGGATTTTTGGAAAGGTGGCTAAATTAGGAAATATGATATCTAATATAGGTTGACATTGCTTTATCTAAATCTGAAAATTAACATATTTTAGTGAGTATTTCTAGGTGTTTATTGAACATACATTGTCAGTTTTATTGATAAACTTTTGACCAACCACTCCCTTCCAGCTAGATGACTTACTGTAATTGCTAAGAACTTTTGCCTGCTCTTACTCGTCTTTCTGTTGTGATTGGTTTGTCCGACTAAAAAATTCTTTAGATAAACCTCAAGGCTACCTTTAATTCCTTGATATTTAGATCGACATTATTTGTTGTTTGCATGCTTTTGTACTGCTTGTTCCTGGATTTTATAGTGCCCACTGACTTTATTTACGAAGGCAAGGGCTTGGTTCTTAGTTATTAGGTCTTTAATTGTGTGTTGTCGGTGGTATGACTGTGAGCTACTTCCACAATAACTTTATGAATATCTCAGCAAAAATCATATTTCCAATTAATTCTATATCCATAAGGTTAACTTAAGGATTTCTGGCAGTCCAAATTATGCTTTGTAAAGGTTCTCTGTATGAGGGCCACCTTAATTTAGAAATTTTATATTTCTAAATGCCAACACGATACTGCTGATTACTTAATGTATTGATGAGCTTATATAATCTTAATTATAACTGTATGGTAAGGATCTGCATTAGTCTTAACAGTACCACAGTTGATAGGACCAGGAGTAGAAGATTTAAGATAGTTGTGCATTTTGCTCTTGCTTATAATATTTCTAACATGGATCAGACAATCGAGTCAATATAAGGTGTGGTGATTTCTTACCTATTGTACATCCGAACAGCTTTTGACTGGTGCATAATAAATATTCTCATAAATGCCATATTAGATGTTGTATTAATGTGACTAGAAGATACAATCCAAGGAATGGCAAAAATTGTTCAGAGAGGCACATGCTTACCATTTTCTGTTTGTTGTAATGGTCTTGTTTGAAGGTTAATAGTTCATTCTTTGCCCATTTAGCTGTTCTTCTAATATCTCTTTTCTTGTAAATATATGGCTGAGCCTCATTATTCTTTATCTTGCAATTATTTCAGCCAAAGCAGAAGAGGAAGGATTCTGGAGGCAGTCGCAAGAGAGTGGGGATTGAATCAGATGATGAGGACTCTCCACCTAGGAAGATTTCAAGCCATCGACGCATGGCCGTTGTTTATGACAGTGATGAGGATTGAAACTTGTGGCTTTTCTGTTATTTGATGTCATAAAATGTGAGTGTTACTTCTGTACTCAGATTGTTTTCTATTATCTTCCATTCTGTTTTTGTTTGTCTTCCAATATTTTCTAAAGAAGATAGGAAAGATGATGCTTGATAACTGTTGTGTGCAAAAAAAAAAAAAAAATTAAAACTTTTGTTGAGCATAAATCACCAGATTTAAATTCAGTAATCATATATTTAGATTCTAGGAGCACATATGGTAGTTGGAATTATACGGTTGGTTTGGAAACTCTATTGTCATGTTGCTTTAAAGACATTCCTAAACTTGCATATTTGAGCACATTCATCGGCACACGTCATTAACATTCCTAGTGTCACCCATTTGAGGATATCCTATGGATTCATCCATAGGATCATTAATTCCATTTTCATGTTTCTATAAAGTAATTAACCATGAGTTGTGCCACATTGATCTTGGTCCCATGAGAAATTGTCTTCATCCAAGGGTTGTCAATTGTCATAATATTATGGACCACATGGGTTCCAATTTAAAAATCTGGACTTTATCATACATGATATTCTTTGTTATATCTCCAAAAACTGAACATACTTGGCCCAAGTCCTGGTGTTTTCTTAGAAAATATAAGAAGTGCAGTTAGCGACTGGTAATAGGATCATGGTTTCATATGCTTCAGTTCAGTTTAGAATGGGATGACATAACTGCATCTTCCATATATTCTATTTCTTGTGGATATGATTCCATCGAGCTTAAAAGAATAGGGTGCTATTTTCTGTTCCGAGTGAAATTAGAGGTCCTAGTAGTTATCTGGTAAGTCATCTAACAAAAGAAGAAAAGGCAAGCGTTGCACTTGCACGCTGACCTAATTGCTCATACTGTTTTTCTGTAGCATAGTGATAAAGATTCTTCAGCATAGTATGAGTATGTTGCTGCTTCAACATTTGCTGGACAATCGAGTATGGACGGCCAATTTATTTTTAAGTTTGTATGTCGTGTTATCAAATAAAACTTCAAAAAGATATAACATAGTTCAAAGGATAGATAACTGCTAATAAAACTTTCGACTGAAAACTGTCGAAAGGATTTGAAGTCTTGTTTTCTATGTTGTGTTTCAACGGGTGATAGAGTGACTTGAGTGTTGGCAATGCTACAGTCTACTTGTTAACTTCCATACTATTGTTGCAATGGAACTTTGGCAGCTTTCTATGACCAAAATTGTTGATGCAAACACTATTTTTCTCCCCAGCTTTGCAGTGTTGTGGTGTTCTATGAGCGGGAACATGGAGGAAAGAAGATCAAATGTTCATTGTGGAGCTGGGAAGTCCTGGCATGTTATTGGTTTCCCAGAAGTTGCCGTACACAATTCTTAGAACTGTTTATAGGTAGAACTTGGGTTTTTGTGTTGTATAGTTTATATCCAACCTGATGAAAGATTATGATGGCTGTATGTGTCTCAAACAAGGTATTTGTATACCTTGTGCTTCAAACTGCAGTTTCAGGAGAGATGGTAGGCCTCACAGATGGAATTGTATTGGGGCCTTTTACCCGTTATAATCTCAGTTTTCCTTTTTCTCCTTAGTTCTAGAGTTCTGATTCTTACCATATTAGTTCTGTGATTGGTACAATTATGATGGTATGGTACTCAATTGGATCTGATATGTCCAACTATATTCTGCATATTGATGATATTGAACTGAAAGAGAGGACTAATCCAACTTTGAATTTAAACCTCAAATTTTATAAAAAAAAAGTAATTGCAAGTCTTGAAATCAATCCTAGTCTATGAATACTATTTTGTACCGACCTGTGTGTACCGTACTGGACTAAAATTTGTACGAAACAAAGAGTCGGATATATTGGGTTTAAATACCGGTTGTTACAGGCCTATTTCGGATGGTGCCAATCGGTTTTTAAAATGTTGGTTGGTAATATCAGTCAAATATTGGCTGGTATCGAAAATTTTAAAAAATAGAGGGTTTTTTTGTAAAATTTTAAATTCTTTTTAAAATCTCCCTCTCTTCCTCCCTCTCTTTTTAAAAGTTTTTAATTAGTTATTTTATTTACTTCAATTTTTATAATTATTGTGAATTTTTAGTTTTTGTTTTTAAAATATAATAATATTTTTATTAATAATAATAGTTATAAATTAAATAAAACTTAAAAATAAATTATTTTTATTTAAATTTATTTAAATGTTTTATATAATATTTATTAATAAAGTATTAATAAAAATATTTATTTTTAAAATAAATAATTTATTATTTTTTATTTATAAACTAATATTTATTTTATATATTTTAATTATTAAATCAAAATTTATTTTCAATTTATATATTTTAAAAATATATTTTAAATTTAATTATATTTATTAATAATTATTAAATTAATTTTTATAAATTAAATTAAAATTGTGATTATTATTTATTATTATAATTTTTAAAGATATGATTAAAAATATACAGCACAATTGTATAATATAATAATATATTATTTTTTAATTTTAAAAAAAAATTTAAAAAAATTAAAAAATTAATTAAAATGGTACGTATCATCGTACCAAAACTTAATTCAGTATCAACCTAATAAAGGTTTTGCTTTTACAAGAAAAGAGTTTTACACCTTTAAATCTTAAATGTACTAACTGACCTCTTTAATGTGTAATGTACGATAAATGGGTCTGGAATCTTCGAAAGCGGGTGGCCATATCGGGTAAGTCATATATCTTTTATATATATAGGATTAAAAAAAGAGTGGAAGGAAGGAGAAAGAATATGATAGCTGATTCTAGCAGCTTCTGGGTCCACGAATGTAGGCTCTTCCAGATGTCTCTTTTTCTCTCAACAAAACTGCCTCTCCCTTCTCTCATTTCTCTTCACTCTTCACATTCCTACATACAGACTAACTTCTAAACAACAATTCACTCTTTTAATCATCAGTCGATCCGCTCAACTTTGTCGGTGCCAATTCTCAAAGGTAACTTTCTACTCCTCTGTTATGCGTTCCTTGAGTTTTTATGGCGGTGGTTGTTGGTGGAACGATTTGCATCCTGTATCAGTCTTATAGACTTTTTTTTTTTTGGTATGTTTATACAGTTTTTTTTTATTTGGAGTAGTACTTTGCTGTTGTCCGAGTGTTGCCGAGAAATTTTGGTTTCTGAATTCTTACTCGGATTTTTGTGTGTTGGAATAGTTTTTGCTGAGTTAGTGAGGTCAAGACATGGATCCTTCGAAGTTTACTCACAAGACCAACGAGGCTCTTGCCACAGCCCATGAGCTTGCAATCACCAATGGCCATGCCCAGATAACACCTGTTCACCTAGCTGTCGCCCTAATTTCGGACCCCAATGGTATTTTCCGACAAGCTATTACGAATGCTGCTGCCGGTGAACAGGCTGCACAAGCAGCGGAAAGGGTGTTCAATCAGGCGTTGAAGAAACTCCCGTCCCAGTCTCCACCTCCAGATGAAGTTCCGGCTAGTACCAGTCTTATTAAAGTCATGAGGCGTGCTCAAGCATCGCAGAAGTCGCGGGGTGACACGCATTTGGCGGTAGATCAGATGATCTTAGGACTTCTCGAGGATTCCCAGATTGGTGACTTATTGAAGGAAGCCGGAGTTGTCTCCGGAAAGGCTAAATCTGAAGTTGAGAAACTCCGAGGAAAGGAAGGGAAGAAAGTGGAGACTGCCACCGGAGATAGCACTTTCCAAGCTTTGAAGACTTATGGTAGAGATCTTGTAGAACAAGCTGGAAAGCTTGATCCAGTGATCGGAAGAGATGACGAGATTAGACGGGTTGTTAGGATTCTATCGAGGAGGACCAAAAATAACCCAGTACTGATCGGTGAGCCAGGTGTTGGTAAAACTGCTGTGGTTGAAGGTTTGGCACAAAGGATTGTGAGGGGAGATGTGCCAAGTAATCTTGCTGATGTGAGGCTCATTGCTCTTGACATGGGTGCTCTGGTAGCTGGAGCCAAATACAGGGGAGAATTCGAGGAAAGGTTGAAGGCTGTTCTAAAAGAGGTGGAGGAAGCAGAAGGGAAGGTGATATTGTTTATTGATGAGATCCACCTTGTTCTTGGAGCTGGTAGAACGGAGGGATCTATGGATGCAGCTAATCTGTTCAAGCCTATGCTTGCTAGAGGGCAGCTTAGATGCATTGGTGCTACAACACTAGAAGAGTACAGGAAGTATGTGGAGAAAGATGCAGCATTTGAGAGAAGATTCCAACAAGTTTATGTGGCTGAACCTAGCGTTACAGATACTATTAACATTCTTAGAGGTTTGAAAGAGAAGTACGAGGGTCATCACGGTGTGACAATTCAAGATCGTGCTCTTGTCGTTGCAGCTCAGTTATCGAGTCGTTACATAACAGGTGAAATTGTTGCTTTCGGTATCTTAATGTTGTGATCGGATCTGCTTATATTATTGTTCTCATGTCTGAAAAGCTCTTGTCTTTCTTGTTTCATAGGACGCCATCTGCCTGATAAAGCAATTGATTTGGTTGATGAAGCATGTGCAAATGTTCGAGTTCAATTGGATAGTCAGCCTGAAGAAATTGATAATCTGGAGAGGAAGAAAATTCAATTGGAAGTTGAACTTCATGCGCTTGAGAAGGAGAAGGATAAAGCAAGCAAAGCTCGACTTGCTGAAGTAAGTGTCAGCCTAATTACTTGTTAGACATTCACTTTTCAAAGGTATTTTTTTCGTACTTACCATTGATCTTTTTTCATTGAAGGTTGTAAAAGAATTAGATGACCTAAGAGATCGGCTTCAGCCTTTAACAATGAAATACAAAAAAGAGAAAGGAAGAATTGATGAAATCCGGCGACTGAAGCAGAAGAGAGAAGAAATATTGTATTCCATACAGGAGGCTGAAAGAAGATACGATTTAGCTAGAGTTGCAGATTTGAAATACGGAGCCCTGGAGGAAGTGGATGCAGCTATTGCACGACTAGAAGGAAGCACAGAAGAGAACCTGATGCTAACGGAAACTGTTGGACCTGAGCACATTGCCGAAGTTGTAAGTCGGTGGACTGGAATTCCTGTCACCAGGCTTGGACAGAATGATAAGGAAAGGCTTATCGGACTCGGAGACAGGCTACATCAAAGGGTGGTTGGACAAGATCAAGCAGTTGAAGCTGTTGCAGAGGCTGTGCTTAGGTCAAGGGCGGGTCTAGGAAGGCCACAACAGCCTACTGGCTCATTCCTTTTCTTGGGACCTACCGGTGTTGGCAAAACTGAACTTGCTAAAGCTCTTGCTGAGCAACTCTTTGATGATGAAAATCAAATGGTGAGGATTGACATGTCTGAATACATGGAGCAACACTCTGTTGCACGTCTTATCGGTGCTCCGCCGGGGTAAATATTACTACCATTCCTGTTTCACTTTGTTTAATATATATGTGTAGTACTTCGTCTCATATACATCAAAATTTTATCAGGTATGTGGGTCATGAGGAAGGTGGACAGCTTACTGAAGCTGTTAGGAGAAGGCCTTACAGTGTTGTCTTGTTTGATGAAGTGGAAAAAGCACACCCCTCTGTGTTCCATACTCTTCTTCAAGTTCTGGATGATGGAAGATTAACTGATGGCCAAGGCCGTACTGTAGACTTCAGGAATACGGTTATTATTATGACCTCCAATCTTGGTGCTGAACATCTTCTGACAGGATTGACGGGCAAATGCACCATGAAAGTTGCTCGTGACCGGGTCATGCAGGAGGTAAGCCTCTGGTTTAGTTACTTGTGTCGTGCTTCGTCCCTTCTCTTAGCAAAATTTTCCAGCTAAAAATCGGATATAATGTTTCTTCTGTATAGGTGAGGAAGCAGTTTAGGCCCGAATTGCTGAACCGGCTGGACGAAGTTGTTATTTTTGATCCACTCTCGCATGACCAGTTGAGGAAGGTTGCTAGATTACAGATGAAGGATGTAGCCAGCCGTCTCGCTGAAAGGGGTGTTGCATTGGCAGTAACCGATGCTGCGTTAGACTTCATACTGGCGGAAAGCTATGATCCGGTAAGTCTACTAGACGAGACTCTCATGAAATTGCTCAACTTTATGAACCCATTAAAATTCGAAAACTAAACAGTGTAAACCCATGCAGGTATATGGAGCACGACCCATCAGGAGATGGCTGGAGAAGAAGGTGGTCACAGAGCTGTCAAAAATGCTAGTAAGAGAAGAAATCGATGAGAACTCAACTGTGTACATAGACGCTGAGCCAAGCGGGCAGAGTCTGGCGTATAGGGTGGAGAAGAATGGTGGGCTTGTAGATGCTGTCACTGGGCAAAAAGCGGATGTGCTGATTCAAATTCCCAGTGGCCCAAGAAATGACGCAGCTCAAGCAGTGAAGAAGATGAAAATTGAGGAGATAGTTGATAATGAGGATGATGATGCCAGTGAAATGGTCGAGTAAATTAATTTTTAGACCCTTTTGCTAATTTTGACCCTTTTGCTTTTGTATTATCTGATGGGTGGGATAGTTAATATCCGTTGTGGACGTTGTATTATTGTCTTTTGGGCTTTTCAATAAACAAGTATACATAGTTTTGGGTTTTTTCTTTTTCCGTTGTCCGCGTAAAGCTTGTCCCTCGTACTTGCATGCTCGTAAGACGTGTGCTTTACTGTTGGGCTGGGATTATTTGTCTATGTGGATTTATCTTGTAAAAAAGAAACTTTAATGTAGGAATGACATAATAGTCAGAATAAATAAATAATAAATAAAAGTAAAATTAAAACACCAAAAATTAAAATAAAATAAATAAGCATAACAGTAGTAGTAGTAATACTAATAGGAAAAATAAAATAAAATAAAAAATATATAAATAATAGTAAAAATTAAAAAGTAATACCAATAATAATCATACCAATATTACTAGTAAGTGACATAATAGTAATATAAAACTAATGCTAATAATAAAAGATATTAATGATTGTACTAGTAACATAAAAACAACAACAATAGTAACATAAAAACAACAGCAATAATAATAATAATAATAATACGTAATTACCACTAAGATTAACTACATTGTTTATAAGATTAAAAATATAAATTACAAAAGAATATTTTCGTCTATATAGAAATATTTTTATTCAAACATGAAACAAAAAAAAGAAAAGATCACCAAGTATCTGTATTCTCACTAATTAAAATCATAAACAAAAATTAAAACATTGCACTCCTCAACAATGCATCGTATTTCTAGTCAAAATAAATAATTTGACCAAGGTCGATTTTACACAGAGTATGTGAAAAGTTTATGAAATGAAATTAATTGATGTTTAGGTTTGGGGGGTTTGGATTTTTCAAACAAG
>JANIPN010000007.1:25141085-25152254 GCA_027478595.1 Erythroxylum anguifugum
GTGTAATCCAGTTAGGCGAAACTCATTTTAGGCCGAGAGAAACACGGGCGGTCCGTGTAGTTTTGCACGGCCGTGTAGACTTACACGGTCAGACCGTGTATGTTTACACGGACCGTGTAACGTTGGTGGGCGAAATTCACTTTCCAGCCGAGAGGTACACGGCCAGGCCGTGTACGCGTACACGGGCCGTGTACGGCCGTGTACCAAAATTTTATTTTTATTTTATTTTATTTTATTCTAAATTATTGTTATGGGCTTCTAAATAGGGGGTCCAACTTAGGGAGTGGCACTAGATGGCCTTCCCTTAAAATTTAGTTCAAGAATTATACTAAAGAGTGTCAGGATTAATTTCTCAGCCAGTCAGCGGTGCCGGGAGTGGGCATCAGCCAGGCTCACCACCCGGGCCAGTCGGGCTTCGGGAGCGGGGTCCGACATCTATTATTATAATTTTTGGATATAGGTTGATGTAAAATTATAAATTATATAGTACAATATATAGAAGAAATATTTTATAATTTTAAAAAAATTCAAAGACTATTTACAAATTTAAAAAATTGTTTGAAATGGTACACAATAGTAACTGATACTAATATAGTATCATATTAAAACCAAATTCACTACACGTACCAATAGTCTAAGAGCTCAGCTATTCAAAATGCAAAACTATAGCTATTGTTACAAAGGTTTTCCTTCAAGCCCGAGCTTTTCCCACAAGATGCATTGACCCTTTTGTACGATAATCTCACTTAGTTTCGTTAACGCAAGATTTAGTCTTGTCTCGTGATCGTCGACCGACCTATTTGTTCTCAAACTCCTCACAACCCTCGCAGTGTTTTACTCTCACACCCTTGCAAGAAAACTACGAAAGAACTAACTAATCACGACAACAAAAGAACATGAGAAAGAGATACAGCTTAAAATTCAACCTTCATTACTTCCTTCAAAGTATATAAAGGAATACTCTTTCAATCTCAAGTGTCTCCCACACTCACTTCCCCCTTCTTGTTGAGAAGAGCAAGGCTCAAATGAGCTATTTATAGGCATCTCTAAATGATTAAGTTAGAATCATAATAGAACTATACTAGTTAAGATCACAATCTTATCCTATCTTAGAGGTCGGGTCAAGTTCGGCCCCCCTAACTTTACCCCACCTGACCTCGAGCCATGGTGGCTCGTGACCAAGCGAGCCAGGATGGGTCGACAGCTGGCCCAACTTGACCACGGGTTGATCGGCCCGAGGCCTGGCCAACCCGGCTGGCCTTTTTTTAAAAGAAAAGCTTCCAAAATTACGTCGTTTTGGAAGAAACAATCGGGTCACGAACTAGGCCAGACCACCCCATGGGCCCCCCGTCGTCGGTCAACCCAGGCCAAAATCGGGCTGAGCTAGGCCCTTTTTGACATCTCTATCTTATCTTATGTTTATTAGATTACATCATACTAACCAATAGATGATATCTTATCCAATTAGGACTCTATCTAATAGAATTAAGCTACATCTCAATAACAAGATAAAATGTTACACTATCTAGGAATGATTATCTATATCTACGAAGATCTCCTCTATCTTTAGATGATCTTTCCACACGATCTTTATCTCTGAGAGCTGATGTGTCATTCGTTGTGATCTTATCCTCCACATCATCCAAAATCTTCTCATCTCTTTTATTGATGATGAGTCATCTAAGTCAATAGCACACTGGTCCGTCCAATGCTTTCCCATCCCAACTCCTTTAGCCATGGTTCGTCCACTTGCGCACACACTAAGGGTGTGCTTGTTTAAGGGGTATGGGAAAAGGGGTATGAGTATGGAAAGAAAATTGATGGTTGGTATGAACCTATCATTGAAGACCTAAGATTTCATTCCTTAGTTTCGGGCAATCCTCCATTCCTCTCATAATCTAGAGGAATAGGAGAGTTAATTATGGTGAAATCAATTAAATAATTAATTACACTATAATTAATTAAAATATTGTAATTAATTAATTAATTAATTAAAATATAATTAATTAAAATATAATTCATTTATTAATTAAAATATTGTAATTAATTAAAATATAATTTATTCATTAATTAAAATATAATTCATTTTGTAATTAATTAATTACAATATTTGTTACAAACCAATTACTATCAATGGTGATAATAATCATTCCTTCGTCTTAACTAACCATCATAATTATAATGATTATATTCATTCCTATTCCTCCCTATATTCATTCCCATTCTCATTCCTATGAACCAAGTGCCCCCTAAGTCCTTAGTTCATCAAGAATTTAACCTTAGCTAAGTCAACTCGTACAAGGTTCGAAACGCTCCCAAAACTTGCATCATGCTTGATCTACTTGGTAAGTCACTTTAAAACTCTTCCATATTCCCGTCATGCGTGTGATCCAGTTAATCTTCCACCTGATGTCTACCTCAAGCCTTCTTTTGATCTCATATTCGAATATAGCATCTTGTCGAAGATTTTCGCCAATATGCACCAATGAATGCCTAACACTTAACATTGCTCTTTTCGTTCTTGCCTCCTCACAAATCTTTACCTTGTTCTGTTATTCCTCACGTCGAATACTAGTTAAGGCTCGTCAATATTCACACGATCCCTGTAACAACTTGGGGTCTAATAGCTACCTACTTTAATTTCCATGACGAAATTCTGATCCTAAACATTTCGTACATATCTCGTATAGTCTCTTGTAATTTCCATTCCTTTCAGAAAAAGAAAAAAAGAGAAGAAGAAAACGTGTATGTCGAGTGAAAGTGAAAGTGCGTACGGGCCGTAAAGCTACTTCTACATAACTACCTAATCTCCGTCGATCCAACGAAAATTGACTTCTGCATAACTCTACCTAATCTCCGTCGATCCAACGGAAATTGGCTTCTGTTATGGTTCATCGTCTCTTCTTCTTCGGCGGGTAACACTAGTAGAACATCGAGCACACATACACTCCCCAATGCTCACCTCCTTACGGTGCAATTACGGCCGTCCAAGCGACGGTTACTTTATAGCTTATTGATCTCCTCCCCTCTCGAGATGAATTTGCTGACATCGATTCCTAACATCTCTTATTCTTCCCTCCCACCAAAAGTCTCGGCTCTTCCCGGCGCAAACGGACAGAGTTCGTCGCCGTTGTCCAGAGGTGGCGGCGGCGAGAAATGCCACCTGGTATGGTACGAGATCGTGCTCGTGGCGGCGGCAGTTCTGTTCTTGTTGTACTTAGCGATCAACGCAAAGAGGAATGTGAGGAGGCTTTGGAGTGGAAGGTCATTTATTATGATTTCCTGTTATGCTCTTCTCTGGCTCGCTAGTTTTCTCAATCTCGCTTGGTGCTCTCTTCAGGTCATTTACTTATGATTTCTGTGTGGATTGAGTTTGTAGAGTTAATTTCTGGACGAATTTGTGGAGAGACTATTCTCTTGGCCTTGGAGCATGTTCTCCGCTGAATTTTTGTTTTTCCAATTGATATATTTCTTGCCTGTTCTTTTGTTTGACAAACAGGCTTGGCAATGCACTCCTGGGAAGGAGATTGCTTGGAATTTGTTGTCATTGTTCACTGCATCTAGCATGGTGTTCATGGAAATCAGCATACTGGCATTTTTACTGCAAGATAATTATGCTAGTCGATTGGCAGCCTTTGCTCGCGCTTTTGTTGTTTCAGGAGTCGTTGTTGTTGTGGATATTCTTTTCAAGGTATTGCTTGTTTTTGTTATTAGTTGCCTAAAACTGATTTTTTACAATATGCAGAATGCACTTCTGGACAATAAGCATTACTAGGTCGATATGTTTTGAGAATTCCAAAGTTAGTCAGTGAGAGATATGCTGAAAGTTTCAGGTTTATTGTGTTTGTTGGTCCTTTTTATGGTGTAAAGGTTCAACTTATGGTAAGAGTTCCCTTTTTCTTGCTTTGGTAAGAGTTCCTTTTTCTTGCATACTTATTACAATGTCAATTTCTTCGTGTTAAGGAAATAACAGGGTAGTGCAGCCAGCTTGATGCAGTCAATTCATGTAATACCAGGCAAACTGAATTCAGAATTACCAGTTTTGCACCTCTAACAAATTCAGTTTTGGTATTTGTTTCATATTGCAGGTTTATAAAGATGTCATATACAAGGCTATATAAAAAGTATGAGAAAAATATTATGACAATAGAATCTAATAAGAAGCACGACACGGGCACGGACACGGACACGGGACATGACACGGACACGGACACAAGGACACACCAATTTTTAAAATTTGGTGGACACGGACACGGCATATATATATATATATATTAAAATTTAAAATTAAGAAAAAAATTCTGAATTCATAATATGATATATATTAATTGATGTATTTCAAGACTTCTAACATCTTGATAGTTCATAGATATTTAATACTTTATAAGCCCCTCTCAAAAAACATGGAGCATATATTCTATAGAGCATATATTCCATTAAGCAATGTCCGAGCGGTCTCCAGACGTGTCCGAGTTGTGTCCACCATGTGTCAGTGGGTGTCCGACATGCAGACACGGCTCCATTTTGGCGTATCCGTGCTACATAGGAATCTATAAACAAGCCTAACATGCAAACTGCAGATTGATAACTCACTCGGGGAAAAAAAAAAGTATTTGCTAGTACAATTTTTTGAATTGATTGATGGAAACTTGAAATATTTTGATGCAAGATGTCGGTCTTGAATATGGGCTTAAATTGTCTCCGAACTGGAATTATACACACATATCAACCTGAAATCATCGAGACTTTTCCATGATGATGGATTTATAATTTTATATACCAGGAATAGTAGTAGAATGGAGATAGTGATTAGAATTTCCTGTTTTTGGATGTGTTTCTTCAATTTGGAAAGAGTGATAATGATGCTACAGATTGACATTCAAGTTTCTGCCATATACTTTAAGGTGAATTTGTAATGCATGCTTGTGCAGGGTCAATGATTGTCTTTTGGATTTAACAGTAAAGGCTAGATTAGTTAGAGTGCTGGCATTTATACTTGAATTTGTTAGTTATCTAGTGGTAAGACTGAATAAGTATGGATTCACAGAGAGAGAAAAACAGAAGGCATTAATGGAAATGCATAATAATTGATGAATGAAAATCTGGACTATGTTTTGTTGGATCAAAAGAATAAGGGCGTGTGAACATTGTGGTTTTATTTATCTCTTTTGATGAGTCTTTTGTTACATCAAGAATTCATACGCTCAAAACCAAGTGAGTTGATTACTTATGGGGGTTGTACCATTAAGAAGAATTTTTATGTTGGCAGATCTTTAGGCATGTCTCTAATATGTTAAACTTGATCCGGAAAAACTGAGAGGTTATGAAAGGGCATAGTAGGAGCTCTGTTACTCTATAACAGTTTTTCTTGTGTGTTCTTTTGTTGAAGATATTAGAGAGATGAATTTAGCATTATTATATATTCGATAAAAGAATTTTTTTATCGTATAATAGAATAGTTTAGATATTTTGTAGTAATATTGTAGTACTTTATTATAGATATTATAGCATTACTAATAAATAAATGGGCTAAACTTTATGGGTAAAACACTTGGGTGATCTTCTCTATTGTAGTCTGTGCCCGTAGACATAAGTTCACTGACGAACCACCTAAAACATGTGTACATTCTTTTCCCTTTCTTTCTTATTTACGTCTACTTCTACATGGGACCAGATCCAATTTCGCTCTTATAATTGAAACATCTAATGGTGAACAACTTTATTTCTTCACTATTACCTTTGAGTTTCTTGTTTTTTAATTCTCTGCTATGAGATTGACTACTATTAATCAAGGTGGTAAAATGGTAATAGAGTATTTAGGCTATTAAGTTGAAAGGAAAACTGAAGTTACTTTCTGCCTCTAGGTTCATACATGCTTTTGGTAGGGTGTGGGAGGCTATATCAGTTCGTTTACTGTATGAGAAATTTCATACGCCAGCTAAGGCTTTTTATCCAATTCAACTGATTGATTTAGTGTTTACATGAGACTTGAGCAGTTATTTTTTTTCTATATATTATATTTATGTTCTCAACTTTTAAGATTCACTAGTTTCATACGTAAGATATTTTTCCAAACAATTCCTATATTTTCTGTAGCATTTTAACTGTTTAATTTGACAGGCTTTATCCTTGTGGGTAAATAGTTGTTTTACATCATCTATCATGTGTCAATCATTTATTTCGATGTTGTCCATATCAAACTTAACTTATAGAGTAGATCCATTTCACCACTTGTAGCTATTCTTTCTCAGGCTGTTTATGTTTTTGGGTTTGGGGTGCCACTCTTTATTGATGGTGTTGATGAAACTCAAAGAATGAAGTGGGGCTTTTGGATCATACACAAATTATTGCTGGCTGGTGTTTATGGATATATATTATTTGTGCATTTCTCAAAATGGAGAGAGAATTTATCTCGTGAGTACAATAACTATGTTGTTACATCTTCTTTATCAGATTGAACTTGACATCTTTCCCCTTTTACAGTTAGGCCAGCATTTTACAACTATGTTACTGTTATGTTCTTCTTAAATGCTGTGGCATTGTTTGCTTGTGGGTTTGCCGGAATTGGCGCCAGCATCGGCATTTGGTACTTGTGAAAAAACTGTTTATTTAAAAGAAAAAACTATACATAAACTTCCATCCTTTCAAAGAGCCTTTCCAAATTCTGGTCTTTTTTGCCTGCTGCAGGTTGTACATTTTCACAGTTTTCTGCTATCACTGTTTCTATCTTCCCATCCTATACGTGGCATTCCTAGCAGATCTTTTCCAGGTGAATTTCTTTTTGCTGTTGTGGTTCTTGATGGTGCTACCATATTTCCTGTGGAGATCTTGATGACCTTACTTATGTAATATTCATTTGACATCTTCATAGGAGGAAGATTTTCTATTGGAAAATGCATATTATTCTGAGATGAAAGATGCTGGATTCTTTGACGTCGAATGGGATTAATACATAAACTCGGGCTTGGGAACGTCCTCTCTAGGCGAAAAAGAAAAGATGTCTATTTCTATTTCTTTTTCTTTCCTTCCTATTGTATTCAAACTGTAAATAGTTTGGAAGATACTGAACATTCAAATTAATACATTAATCCCTTTGTGGTAACTAGCTCTACGTTGTGGTTACCAGCTAGTTTGAAACAAAAATTGTAAACTGAGGTGAAGAGCGCTTTCATGTTCGAGTAGATCCAATGGACTAGAGTATAAACTATAATGTTTGACATAAATCTCATCGGACCTGACATCTTAATGTTGTATAGAAATCTGGAAAATTTGCTTTAGAAAATAGTGTTAATGATTAAAAAATTTAAGACTTTCAAAATTTTATAATTATAGCTAGAAGCTTAAAAAGTAGTAATAAATATTTCAATTTTTCGTAAATTAGTCGTTTTATTATCGTGATGGTATGACAAGCTATATGGTTGCATTTTAGTAAGTGTAAGATGTTACATGTCATACAAAATTTACATCTTATTTTAATAAAATAATATTAAATTTTTCAAATAACCAAAAAAACAAGAAACCTTTAACCCACCTTTCTCTTTTCTTCTGCAACATTATGCAGTTAAGGTAAATGGCTGAAGTGGAATCTTTTTTTGAAAATTAACCACTGAAGTGGAATTGTGAGACTTTGAGTACCCTCAACCACTAAAGTGGAATCTACAGAATATGAAAACAACATAAATTTAATAGCTACAGATTCATATAAGTTTGTCATATTACAAAAGGACCATTTTAGTCTTACCCGTAGAAATCAGAAAGGTATCACAACAAAACAATTGCATTATTGAAGTCAAAGGACAAAGCTACACCATAGTTTTTTAACTAAAAAAAATTGACAAGCAATGTGTTGCTTTCCTAAGAAGCAACAACTACCTCAATCTTCTCCTTCTACGCGCAATTTTCCTAAAATATTAACCAATCAACTAAAATAACTTGAAATGAAAACTTGGGTTAATTTTTACCAATAATAACAAATTCACCTCGAGCACTATTGCTTAAGTGAATAGAGTGTAAACAATTATACTGAAAAATCACATAAGATAAATTCTCAGGAAAAACTGGAAGAGTCACAAACAGTCTCACTCAAAACCTAATCTTTTTAGACAAAATTTTCCTAGATATGTAATTTAATAGCACAATAATTCACTACAACTACTCCCAATAATAGCTATTAAATAAACAAATAAAGAACATTAGAATTTAACAAGGTTCGACCAATTATGCCTATGTCCTCGGACACTATTAAATTAATGTTTAACTATTTTAGGGAAATAATACAAATGAAATATTATGGAGAGAAAGAGAGAACTTTTACGTTAAGGAAAGATAAGCAATTTTGGGACAATTAAAACTAAAGGAGGAGAGTTTATTTTATAAGGGAAGCAATGTCCCACAAATCCATATTTTCTCGATGTGGGGTTTGCAATTGTAGGATGAGCTACAATTATTGAAAATTCAACAAATCTCCACCTTGGCAAATTCCATATCTTCAAATCTCTCATAAAACTCGTCTTTAGTAGTATCTTCAAATGTGTTTCAAAGTGCCCATCTTCAATTTTTAGCAACATTGATCAAGCCCAAACAATGTTGTAATTTGACCGCAGTCACTACCTTTGTAAACATATCATCAGGATTTTTAGTGGTTTTAATCTTTTGGATTGCTACTCCACCTTCTTGCAGAACCTCTCATACAAAGTGATAACAGACATCAATGTACTTCGTTCTTGTATGGTAAACCTGGTTCTTTGCTAAAAGAATTGTACTCGGACTATCACAATGCACTTTGATGTGCTTCTCTTGAACCCTTTATTCACCAAGCAATCCTTGAAGCCAAATTGCCTCCTTCACAACCTGTAGCTATCATATACTCTGCCTCTATAATCAATAAAGTAACTGTTGACTATAATGTAGACCTCAAACTAACTAATACTTTTGTAAGAATAAACACATAAGTTAGTAGTTGATTAATGCTTGTCCAAATCACCAACATTAGTCGGAATCACAATATCCAACTACACATTGACTGCCTTACTTATCCCGCTGAAATACCAAACCAACATATATGGTATTCAAAATGTATCGTAGAATCCATTTCACAGCTTGTCAATGTTTCTTTCTAGGATCATGCATATATCTGCTCACAACCCCAATTACCTGTGAAATGATGGGCTTTGTACATATAATATCATATAACAAGCTACCAACAACATTTGCATACAGTACTTTTGACATATGTTCCCATTCTACATCATTCTTTAGAAACAAAGATGCACTGAGCTTGAAATAAGGAGCAAGCAGAGTACTAACAGGTTTTGACTTTTCATTCAAACTAAAACATTTTAGTACCTTTCTCAAGTCTCCACAATTCCCTATCTTTGCTTATCTCCATATCGAGAATCATCTTAGGTTCACCTAGATCCCTTAATCTTCAATCTCTCAGTTTCTCTTAGATTTTTTGAATCTACTAACATATCGCCAATATACAGGAGAAGATAGATGTAGGATCCATCTTGTAGCTTACGAAAATACATGTATTGATCGTATTTGTTTCTTGTGTATTTCTGGCCCATCATAAACTTATCAAATTGCTTGTACCACTGCCTCAAAAATTGCTTCAATCTGTACAACGATTTTTCAAGCTTACACACCATATTCTCTTTTCTAGCAACTTAAAAACCTTCAGGTTGAGTCGTATAGATTTCCTCCTCTAAGTCTCCATATAAAAACACAGTTTTTACATCCAATTGAACTAGTTCCATATCAAAATGTGCGACCAAAGCTAACAAAATTCAATTGGAGGAATGTTTTACAACTGGAGAAAAAACTTCATTATAATCAATTACCTCTGTCTGAGTGTAGCCTTTGGCCACCAGTCTTGCTTTATAATGAACATCATTCTTATCAGGAAAACCATCTTTCTTTGCATATAATCATTTTCATTCGATTGCATTCTTTCCCTTCAAGAGACTAGCTAGCTTCCACGTTTGATTCTTATGAAGGAATTTTATTTCTTCATTCATTGCTATCCTCCACATATCTTCTTCTGAAAATCTAACTGTTTCATTGTAAGTGGTATGAATGGCATTAATTTCAATTAGAGATGCATAAGCCACCATATTAACATATCGAGCAAGTACTTGAGTGCTCCTTTTTGGTTTTGTCAATACAATTGGTAATTGTTGTTATGGAGGTTTTTAGGTTGGAATCTCTTATTCATCTGACTCCTCTTCTACCACAGGACTTTCTGCATCTACTTCATCATTTGCTGGGTGATATGTGTCTAAATGTTAATTCATTTGATATACTACACTTAGTGATTAATGCCTTAGAAATGCTTAGGATACTCATTTACCTTATATTTGGTCTGAGGTACTTTTTAGAAGTAAAGAAGCAAAAGTGACCCGAAAGCATATCATTGAAGCATCTTCTCAATTTCCATATTCTATTGATTCATGGAGCATGAGGAAGAAGATGATTGAAAGGAGAAGAGGCAAGAGAGAATGTCAAATGAAGAACAAAAAAAAGGAGAAGTCTTATAACCAAACATTGGATTGCATGGGCGTGAGAAATCTCTCACAACCATGAGAGATCTATCACAGCCGTGAGAGGCTTGCACAGTCGTGCAATGACCTTACACAACCGTGAATTTTCATACTATGGGAATTAACTTGAAAAAGCCAGGTGTCCTTAATGGCCAGGTGACACTCAGTTTAAACCTAAATTTTACTACATAAGGAAAAAGAAGTGACGGTGGAAAGGACATTTGAGGAAAGACTTAGTCGAAAACACTCTTCTCCTATTTTCTCTTCGGTTATTCTTCGTTCTTTAACACCGATAGTGGCAATGGAGAGGATGGTCAATAGTAAGAGCTTGAAGATGGAGATCGAGGTGCAATCGAGGCCAAAGAGCACATTAAGCAGATTGTTGTAGTGTATCATTTTTTAAACCTCTTTTCATATTATTTATATTACCTTGTATGGATTGATTGTGTATTGTATGAGAATAATTTTAATGCTCTATTGAATCGGTTTTTTATGAAAACCCATAACTAGAACTTGAATGTGATACATAATAGTCATGTTAAAGGTCGTATGTGTAAGTGATAGTCGTGCACAAGGCGCCTTGTAGGTTGTACAAGTCGCCTTGCACGCTTTCAGTCCCGACAAGTCG
>JANIPN010000007.1:25263494-25281679 GCA_027478595.1 Erythroxylum anguifugum
AATTTTTTAAGTCATGTCCTTATAAGTCATTTTACACATAAACAACTAATTTTACCAAACGTCAAATGACAAACAGCCAATGCAATCCGCTGGTCAAATTAGCTGATTCTATCAGCTAACAGCTAAAGCAATCAGCTTATTACTAAACAAGGCCATAGTGTTCATGTAATTTCACTTACAGATTATTGATAATTGTTATGTAAGTTCTTCTATCAGGCTGCGGTAGAAATGGAAGACTAAAAGGGGGGAGCTGCGGGGGTTAACCTTAAAACGACTTCGTTTTTGTTATTTTAAAAACACTGAAACGGAGGCAAATGACGATATTTAGGAGTAAAATTACAGACGATATTTCTGTCAGTAAAGATTTATTTATTGATAGTAATTTCATACTGTCGCTATATTCCGTCGAAAAATATACTCGGGTGATTTTCCTCTATATTTATTGATAAATTTTTTGTTCCATTGCAAGTTGAAATTTTTGCCGACAATTTTGTCGACGAAACATAGTTTTTCGTTGGTAATTACTGACGATTCCGTTTCTATTGGTAATTTTACATCTCTAAAAACTAATTTTCCTACAGTGATATGTATTGTCCAAGTGGGTAAAGATGCACAACTTGATAGCTCTGTCTCTCCATCATCTGCATCATGTTGCATTTACTATAGTTAAACGCCAAAAGCATTAAGTATTAGCAAAGCAAAAATTGAAAAGTTTCATGCGTTTGAGGATCAATAGTTCTACAGGAGAGAAATCACAAGAACTAGTAGAAAGTAGAAACCCAATAAGATAAACCTACTATCCCATCTGTGAAGTGGACCTCAATCGAATCAACCAAAGTATGATTCATGCTACATTTTTTAGTGGGACCTAGAAGTATGAAAAGAAAGAAGGAAAAGTTTGTAAGGAAAAGAGTAAGATCAAAAAGAAAACTAGAAAATTTAGGTAAAGTGCGAAATGAGAAGATCAGATGCCAACCGATAACATTAGTCGGCTTCAAGTTGAATCGAACCTGTTTGAATTTAAAAAAAAGTATTGGTCCTATCTCTCTGTCTCTTCCTCTGTCATCTGTTTCTTGACCTTTCCTTTATCACAATTTGATCTCCAACGACTTTATTTGTTTTGGATGAACTTTTCAAAAATTAATAATTACTTTTATTTCTACAAAAATTAAAAAAAAATAATGTTTGGCTGGAAAATAAAAAAAAATACTTTTTTAATAGATATAATTTTTTGACAGATAAAATATAACTTTTTAAGAAGCTTAGATTTGGAACTTATCAAAAAAGTACTTTTTAGGTAAATTTTTTAGATCAATTAATGAGTCTATTTTTTAGTCCTTTTTACCTTTATATTTTACACATAATTTTCACAATACCCACAAACTTATCTTCCTGTTTATTATATATTTAACTATTTACTCAACTTGAATATTTATTTTAAGATTTATATAATATTATCTGGCTTTTTTATATATGTTAATATTTATTTTCGATATTAGTTTACTTATGTTATAGTCTATATAAAAGATTTGGTTATATATATTTTCATTTATATTTCATACGGTTTAAAATTATATAATAATTAATATATTTTGCTTTGTATATTGTTTAATATACATTAAATAATTTTTATATACATAAATAATTTTTATTACAATATAAAATATAGTTAAAATTAAAAGTGCTTTTTATTTTTATGTTGCCAAATAGTCTACTATATAAAACTTTAAAAAAACCTTTTTTAAAATGAAAATTAAACAGATAACTGGTTTCTTAGAAAAGTTCTTCTTAGAAAAAATTTATAGAAAAAAGCTCTATTTACAAAAACTTTACTAATATAAGCTTAACCAAACATATTATTATCACTTGCTTCATATAGCTTCTTCTTTGAATCAAGTGTCACCTGAAATGCTTTTCTTTATCAAAGCTTTTATATATCTATTCATCTGATATTCACGTACTTTCTGAGGGTGGGCATATTATACATGTTTATCATGTCGCTTCTGTTATGCTACGTGCCATGCTTGTCGAAACAATTAACATATGGATTAGTGATACATAGAAGCAGCAATTCCTAAATAAGCATATGGGGGGTATTTTAGCTACATGACTCTGATTATTACCACCCAAACGAATTGTGAATAGGGATTGCTTCATGATGCAATCAAAGAATAATGATGATAGCAAAATGAGGAACTGATGGCAGGGGCTCCACTGCCAACCTGGTGTGTTTGAATTTTGGTTCATAGGAATAAGCTCTCTCGTTATCTTTCAGGATATCTTCCGTTAATCTTACAGTCACCGACTCCACTCACGCATGGTTTGATCAATCAATTTTACTCACCATACATCCCATGCCTGCCTCCACTGCTTCCTCCATTTTCACTTTAGACAAAACAAGAAGGTTTTGTGGCTCAAGCTTTGATTTTTAACCACACAGATCACAAAGGATGAGTTTTCACGATTCCCGATGACTATATATACGTATGTGCGTGTCTTTTTTTTCGTTTTCTTGAGAGACGATAAAGATGGAGAAATGATTAGTATATAGAGTAGAGACTACAGCACAGTTACACGAACCCCCCACAATAAATAGAGCGTTAGTACACTCATCACTGTGCTACAGACTCATAATCCACAAACAGACAACAACCACGGTCACTTCCGCCCCACAATCTGCTATACATCACCATTGTATTGTCTTTGTTTTCTTTTGTCTGCACACCTAACCCCGTCCATCTCTCTCTCCCCCTGCAAAACAAACTGCAGCCAACTTTATCTCCGCACTTGTGCTTTGTGCTCTGCAGCTCATCAAACTCCATACCCCTTTTCTTTCACCTCTCATGGCTGCTGCTTTCTTAGCTCTTGCTATGCTTATGTTGGCCATGACTGGCCGCGCAAGTAACCCTCGTATATTTACCTTTTTCCTTTTGTCTTCTTTGTTCTTTATGGTTTTTCTTCCTTCCCGTTTTGTTTGGAGGTGCTTCACTGGGTTGGTTTGGACTCTGAAGTTTACTTATTTTCTTCTCATGAACTGCTACAAGTTATGATCTTTTCTTGTTTCTGACACAAATATTCTTGTTAATAGTCACTTTTCTCGTGATAAACCATTATTAGTAGTCTTTCCTTCTGTCTTTGGGTGGTTTTTGGGCAATGCCGTACTATATGTTTAACGCTGTAAATTTTGGGCATGAAACCAGTTTGCTTTCCTCATCTTCTGCAATTTATGCTGCCAGTATGAAAGGGCTAGCGGAGTTTGCTGCTTCTATCTCATTGTTATTTATTTAAGTAACCATAGTGTTTCGTTTACTTGAATCTACTCCATATTTACTGAAGAAAAACTACTTCTTAGGTTGCACATGGTGTGTTTGCAAGGAAATGCCCGACTCAGCCCTCCAAAAGACGCTAGACTATGCTTGTGGAGCTGGGGCTGACTGCGCTCCAACACACCAGAATGGTCCGTGTTTTCAGCCCAATAGTGTGAGGGCGCATTGCTCTTATGCTGTCAACAGCTACTTCCAAAAGAAGGGTCAATCTCAAGGCGCTTGCGATTTCTCTGGCACTGCCACCATTTCTACTAGTGATCCTAGTAAGTTGCTTATTAAGTCCCTGATGAACCCATTTAGAACACAGTTTCTTGATAAAGAGGCACTCATTTCGTGTTTGTGTGTCTTGAATGTAGGTTTCAGTGGCTGTTCTTTCCCTGCTACTACCAGGTAATAAATTTTTTTTTTGGTTACCATTTATCCTTTTATTTTTTTTCTTTCTCTAGATTGTTGCTCAGATTTTCCTCTGGATAAAAGCCTGTTTGTGTTTGAATTATATTTGTATGGCTTCTGTTTCCTTTTCTAGCTATAAATGTGTGTCAGATCATCATCTCAGATCTGAAATCACTTTTAAGATTGTCTCTACTGGTGCAGTGGTGCTTTTTAATTTTTAACTTCTGAACGTTTTCACTTTCTTGGTTAATTATGGGGCCAAACTCCATTGTCTGGTGGAGTTAAACTGTCAAAACGCTTGATTTTCTTAATGGGTATTGGCATTCCCATGTTGTTAAAGAAACTCCGCCATCCAGCAAAAAAGCTTGGGCCTTTGCATTGGATCGGTAATTGGGAATGTGAAACTCCCAGATTCCCCGAAGCAGAATGGTTTATTTACTCAGACGAAGGAATCATGGGTATATGTACCACTTAAGGAAGTATGGATATTTTTTCTAGAAAAAAGAAGTATGTTCATTCTTAACATGATGATGTTGCCTATACTAAGGTAAGATAGAAAGCACGTTGAGTATAAAATTGTACAGATGCCTAGTGTCCTGTACGTCGCAATTTGTAGCTTGCAGTATTGACTTTTGGTATTCTTTATCTTCATAAGATTTACTCCATGTAGTTCTGTGTAAGTAGCTTTATATAGTTGCTGTAGCTTACAGCTAAAATCATTTGATGGATGGTTTATCACAAGCAGTGAGAAATTAGTGGATAATTACCTCTTATGTGGCCCAGATATGGATTAAAAAAAAGGGAAATGTAACAGCATTTAATTATAGACTAACTTTTGCATTTAAAGGCTTTTTTTTTCTTTTGAACAATGGCTTTTAATAGTGTCTTTTTGGTCAAAAAGAGTGTTTTGAAATAAAGCAGTTGTCAAGGAGTTTGTTTCACATTGAGTAGCATACTGCTTAGTAAAGTGGGGTACATTACTTAGTGAAAGTGATCTTTCATTAGTAACTTGGCGTTGGGATGATCAAATTTTGGAGATTTTACCCAACTTTTTGAAAATTGGGGGATTTTGGGAACTGCAAAGGTGTGTTTGTACAGTAGTTTTGTAGGGTCCCATGAACGTCAAAAGAAAATTATGGTGGTTTTGGGAAGGTCTGGGAGCTGCCACGAGAAAAATGTTTAGTGGTTATTTGTGAGATGAGATGATGAATGGGAGCATCTTGCTCCAGAATGCAATTCAACGTTCAGTTTGGCTTGGAGCTACGCAAAGCAAAAGCAAGTCTTTTGTGCACAGCAGAACATGAGGCCAGAATCCAGATGCTGGCTCCTATGCATTCAGGACAAGTTTTAAAACCCATTTACTGCAAGTGAGTGAAAGATAATTGTTGATTTTATGTAAAATGGACCATTCAAGCACCTCCATCCCACAAGAATGTTTAGGTTAGTTCGACATTGTTTGCTGCAATATATGTGGAAAGGTATTATTAGATTGATGATGTTGGGTAATACTGAGCATATGGCTCCCTGTCCCTGGGACGGGAAGTTCAAACTGCCTCCTTTACCAGGAACCACATATTGGTGGAATCTGCCTTTTAATGTGAAAGTTGATCAGCTATAGGGACTTGCTTCTTTTGACCTTGTGTTGGCATCCGAGTCAAGCTTATACACCTGTATTCGACAAATGCTCTATGTTTGAAATTAGTACATAGGAAGTTTTCTGTCTTGCAAAGGGCTTCCAACATCTGCCAAGCCCCTACCAGTCGTTTTCTGTGTTTAGAGATCTATGAAATTAATCTGAACAAACCTAAAGTTTCTCTCAAACTTGCAAAACCCGATATCTTGTTTTCATGTGTGCCATGGTATCAACTGTGTTATGTTGACTTGTATGTTTCTTCTGTGCTTAATTTTGACAATCCTGTTGAACTTCCCACGTTAATGCATTTCCTCATTTGTTTTCTTTTGTTATGAAGGATTAAGGATTATATGTTGTCTGTTGCTTGTTTTCTTGCTACAGCGCCGCAGGCTCCGGCACAACATCTACAACTCCGGTTACCCCGACAACTTCAACTCCAACTACTAACATACCCTCGAACACGACCCCGTCTACCACCACACCGACAACAACAACTCCCTACACTACAACTCCTTCGAATGGAGTTTTGGGAGGATACGGGTCGGGTGTCAGTCCAACAGGAGCTGGAATCAACACAGACGTGAGTGGGGTGAGACTACATTATAATGGCTTGGTTTCTGTCTTCACAACCCTCTCTGCTCTAGGGTTGCTGCGATTGTGGGGTTGAAAGGTTGGCCATGATAGTTGTTACAGTGGGGTAGAGTGGCCACCACTGATGCTGGATATCAATGTTCGTATGTGGCTATGTATTTGCATTGCATGTGGATTCTGTTGTTTATCAGAGATATACTATCATAGCATAAGTTCCACGTTTGTTTCTTCTCCAACCTGGTTGGCTGAAAGATGGCTTTGATATTATGTTGCTGGTGATGGGACAACTTTCTAATGTGTACCTTTTCCCTTTGTTTTGTACATCTAGATTTAGATCTAGAGAGCAGTATTTTATTAATGTACGAGAGTTATGTTCTCTCTCTCATGCTCTTAGTTTAGTTGTCCCCGACAAAATTTGCAATGGGCCCGTAGGTTTACCCGAGAAAGAAAGTTATACCATATACAAGTTCAAGTAAAGTTCTATTTTAAAACTAATTGGTAATAGGTGGAGTAGCCCATTAGATTTATATATTAGTCTTTTTCTCTTTTTTTAATATATGATATTTATGTGGGTATTATTAATACTTACAATTGGGATTGAATATTTAGATAGACAATCGAAAAATTAATAATTTGGGCCAAATATGTTTTGATATCATGTGAAATTACTTATGGATTTACAGGTTGTACACTCAAAAAAAAAAATAGATCACACGTAATCTCAAAGGGTAAATACTTCAAATTCAAAGTTGTTGAAGTTAAGCCGGTACATATATGATATATTACTTTTCTTTAGACAAAGCTAATAAGGAATGTTTCTGATTCATGGAAGGTTTACCAGAAACAAAGTGGGGATGGGTGAAAAAATGTAAGTGAAAGAGTGAAGGGAACAGGTAATGTCTTTAATGGAGTATTTATTGCCGTGTCAACTTCTGGACATTCTGAGTGGACATGTAAACCTAAATCAGTCCTGGAAAATCTCCGCACTGGCCCTTCTGAGAGATTGCCAGATCACGTACAACAAAAGTAGAGAGATGAATCAATGAAGTTTGACGAGCATGAGCCTTATAGGATAGGCGACGCCTCAGGATGCTAGCACGGCTGCATCAGAATCTCCACGTAGGTAACACGTCACATCACATTCTGCTTTTCTTCCTGCAACCGACATGGGATCACATGAGATTATTTATTTTCTTTCCTGCTCGCTCCCCCCTCCTCCTCCTCCTCCTCCTCCTCCTCCTTTGCTTGTTCTTGCCGTCCAGCTGTTTCTGTCTAAGGATGTATTGTATTGTTCCCATTTTGCTATTTCGTCGTCTTTTTTTTGTTAATGGGAGTCTCCCTCTGTCTGTCTTTTGTTTTTCCTTTTTTCTTCTCTTCTTTTTGTGCTGTACTTGGCCTGAAAAGATTCTACGTTTCAATTTTTTTCATTTTAGTCCAATTTTTCTGTAGCTTTTGTTTAATTTTTAATTTTTACCTCTTCATTTACATGTGAGATATGATGTAAACAATTTAAAAAAATCTTAAAATACCGCAAACTCTAAAATCCATAACTCGTCCGCACTTTAAATTCCTAAAATCATTGCTGCCTTTCACTCTAAGAACGAGATCTTCTCGTTAGGGTGTTTCAATTATGTGATATTTAATTTTATCACACATTTACGTGACCTCCACATAAATGTGTAAATGAGATTTAATAGAATAAGGTAAAACTGTTAACCGAAACAGATGATCAATTTCTCTCATTTTAAGTCTCTGTCATTGCGCCATCATCGTACCATCGTCGTATTGCACCGGATCCGTTATCACACAATTGTTGCATCATCTTCGTCTCTTATATGTAGCTTTGAGTCTAGTTAGGAGACAGAGAGTGACTGTTTTCGTTTCCGTGTGTCACCCTATATCCGAGACTATCTATCTATCTATTAAATATTAATGAGATGATGGATGATCTTGAACATAAGGTAACACACGGAAAATAAAAACAAAAGAATTGATCCCCTAATTAGGGAGGTTATTTATGATAAAAGAAATTAGTGCTATAAAAGAAATCCCTCAAATTTAATCTTTTCATTCTTAACAAAGGATATTCCTTAAATTAATATTTTTCACTTTTATTTTCTACTTGCCTTATTTGCAGCAATCAGCTTCTCATAATTTTGTTTTGACCTTTTGTAGAATTGATTTACACTTGCACATATATACTGTAATACTCCTAATAAAAAGTGAACTGCCATTGTTTCTCTTTCTAACAATGCATCTCTATCTTATCAAAGCTATCATTATTGAACTCATTTTTGTCTTCTTTCCCTTTTTTGTCTTCTTCCTTTTTCAAGCATCAAGGAGATTTGTAAACTAATTAAACAATTTATATTTATGTATATTTAAGTAAATTTTCAAATGAATTTCTGGTATGAAATATGTTTAATAAACTTATTCTCTAATAAATACTCACTCATTTATTTAAATATTTTCATATTTTAATATACGAAATTGACTACTTCTTTCATGAGAAAGAAATATAAGACTTACTAGTCCTTTTTTTTACACTTTATTAATGTTCAATTTTAATAGAATAATATTAGAAATAACTTAAGAATCATATATAAATGTAATATAATCTTAATAATGTACATTTATTTTATGAATTTTATCAGCTATATTTAAAAATGTATAAAATAATGAATACGTTTAAATAATTATTTTATTAGCCTACAACGAATCAATTGATTGACTAGAAGAAGTAAACCATTAATGCGTCAGTAGTTGACGAATGCAGAGCTACTCTGTCAAGGCATGGAAAGAGTAGCAGAGTAGCATGCCTTGAGAGGCATTACGGTCCAATTTTGGCTAACCTCTGCTAGTCCTTTTTTGTCTTCTTCTCGCTGGAAAGAAGACAGAAGGTCAAATAGTACAGTACACATTTGGAGCGTAGGAGTGTACATGGACGTTCTGTGGCAAGCTTTCAGGATCGATGTTGGCGGGCACGTTATGTACGATTTAGTTCACACATGTTTCGTGGGCGCAGGGGTGGCTGTGAGTACTACCGTGTGTCCTCTCTGTTTCATCTATTTATGGAGTGATTGTTCTTAATTTTCAGTGTTACTTTATGTTCTTTTCATCCTGTCCATTCATTAATAGAAGGCATGCTAGAAATCGAAAACAAGAGATTTGATCATTACGTTTGACGAGACGGCTTGTCATGTTATTTTTGTAAAAAATTTAAAGTTATTTTAAATAAAATACACGAGACAGCTTCGAGGAGAAGTTTCAAGCTCCAGCGCCATATTCTGAAAACTGAAAACCAACAGTTCTCTTTCCGTCAAGTTCTTTTCATTTTGGCTCGTCTTTCGTTAAAGACCAAGGGACCAAATGAACGAAGAAATTAAAATCACAAACCACCAAGTCCCACATCAAGCTCACACTTTGATGATGACCCAACTGGTGTTGTGAAAAACCCAAGAACTCTCTGTGCATTCTCTCGTTTCTGTTTCTCTCTTCTTCTGCATTCCAACTATCAAATGCTTTTTCTGCCTAAAGTGACTGTCATGACATTGTTTTATTGTTGTTTTGCGGAACTAGGATTCTCTCAGTCAAGTGAAGCTTTTTCAATATGCAGGTGAAACGTTGTGAGATATGTGGTGGTGTTGGTAATCAAGAGTTTATAATGACTTGCTCAGCATGTGGAATAACCCGTGAACACCTGTAAGATGCTATATCCATGTTTCTTGGCCTGCCTTCTCGTTTCCACCTGCCTGCCTTTTTTTCCGCATGAATATCTGTGTGCGATACTCGGTGTGATTTGCCATCTTTGTACATAAATTCCTTCATTTTGGATTTTGCTTGATTGACTTCTTGTTCTCATCTTTTGTGGATATTAACTTGGATAGACTTCTATAGGTTGAAATGGTTGTGGTTAGGTTTGATTTATAAGGCTTATGGTTCAAATTATTGCTTGTTTTACTACTCCTATAAAATGGGCGGTCCAAAGTTTTTCTTTTGTCATTTTGTGTTAACAATGACATGCATCTGTTCTCAGTTAATTGTTCTGTTTTGTAGTGTGATGAAACATGCGGATTGTTTCTAAGTTTGCCTGTTTTGCTTATTTCTCAGTTATTGCATGTGGAAAATAAGATTCGAAATCCCAGACGTATGGATTTGCGATGAATGCACGCCTAACAATAACATTTCTTTACCGGAGCATGGTGGGAAAGAAGGGTTGAAGAATTCCTACAATGTATTCGAGAATAATATGGATAAAGGCATTAGAAAGGGCTTGAGAAAGCCAAAGACTGGCAGGGTGAAGTTTCTCGATATTAAAGAAGTCATGAGACTGAATTCTGGAGCCACTAAAAGACAATCACCATTGAAGACTAGGATAAGTATGTAAAATTGGAGATGAAAACCAACGTACAAAGTCTATTAATGTGAATAGAGAAGTTGTCAATGCTTCATATAAGAAACTACCATCTAAAGTAGTTGACTTGAAATTAAATCATCTATAACAAATTGTTGGTTTGCATGCCCATTTATTCCACGCTCTACCTGACAAAGTTTATGTTATATTTCCATTCTGTTTTCTAACATGACTAGATTGAAGTTTGTCTAACTTCGTGTTTTGACATTCAATTTGTAATACTCCTCTTCCCACGGGGTTAGGGTGGGGGAGGAAGGAGTGGAAGTGGATATCCAAATTCCACGCATTCAAATTAAGTCTATAGGTCATATTTGATATTTCTTTTTCGATGCCTAACTTGTCTGCTAAAACTGTAGTATTCTATGAGGGATGAGAAACAATCACGTGTTCCATTCATTGAAGGAAATGTTATGTTAGGACCAATGTGGTTGAGGATAATTCAGGAAGGGGGAGAATAACAGAGAGATAAATAAGCCTAGCATATAGAAAGTATACTCAAGGAGAAAGAAAGAGGGGGCACAGAGGAGTGAGTTAGTTAGTTAGTTAGTTAGTAGCTGAGTTGGCACAAGGGCTGGGTTGCAACAGAATGGCCTCAGTGGGTAGTTTTGAGGCAAAGAGGGAGAGGGGAGAGGGGATTGGAAAGTAAGAAGAGAGATATTGTACACAGAAAGAATTTCCTTCTTTCTAGGAGCATTTTAGCTCTAGAAAGGGTGTCTTGTGTAATAACCCTTGTAATAGCAGTAGAGTGCCTTTTATCTGTTCAATAACATACACTTTCTCTAGTTTATAAAGCTAGAGTTCTATCATGTTCAGATGAACTGTATTCTGTTTATATAAGCACATATGGGTATTTGACAATTTCACTCATTAATCTCAATGCCTTGTGCTACAGTAAGATCGTCTCCTGTCACTCCTGCAGAGGAACACAGAAGGAAGAAACAACAAAGAACCGACTCAATTATAGCTAAAGGTGTCAAATATGAACTTAATATACCTTCAAACAAAGTTGAAAGTTGCAATGCTGATGCCAAGAAAGCTACAAACAAAACATCACAGACATATTCTGAGTTAGTACATGGTACCATGATCATTGATATAGTTGATGGAATTTCTTTGATATTTTACTCAAACCTGGTCAAGTTCTATGTTATGGCTGCACCCTTAGTAATTGAGTGAAGTCTCAGTGACTTTTAGAAACTCATCGTGTTAGAATATTAAGCAACTTGTACGTATTAGTTTAATATATTATGGTTGACGTAAGTTCATATTTTGGTAGAACTTGCTAGTTGAAGCTCAAATCTAGGTAGTAATTGTTATTATTTTTTTCTACTAAGGGGTGTAGTCATCATATGATGTGAATTTTCTTTTCTTCTGATAATTTTGGTACATCCTTCTGGTCATTTTTGTATAATCTGAGGTTAATCAGCTTATTTTACTTGCATTCTTCCCCTAAATTAAGTATTTAAATTGTGATAGATACTCTAAAGGTACAACCAAGAGGAAACTGTTGGTCTTGTAAATGGGATGAGAAAATTGAAGCTAATGCCTTCTTATTTGCTTTTAGTGAATACTGATTTTGGTATTTTGATGAGTATTTGCAAAATATAATTGTAGTTTTCCATGAATGCATTACTTTTGTGATAATTGGCCAGAAAAAACTGCCAGTCTAGCTTCTACTGGGAATTCTCGTATCAAGAAGCTAAACATCACTGTATCTGCTAAGGAAGGTGAAACTGCATATACATGCGTCGACATGGGAATGGAGAAAGAATTGGCGATTTCTACCCCGAATTTTAGTTCAGGCAAGGCATTTTTTTAGTCTACCTATCTGAGAGTTGATATTTTGGATACTATGGATGAGTAAATTGATGTTTTTGGAGCTTTGAAAGGAAGAATTTATATGTTTTTTTGGTCTTCCTTTGCACTGTAGTAGTAAAATGAAGTTGGTTGCTAAAAATAACAATTCGATATAATTCCTAATTTGGATCTTCACTAGCAATAATTTGATTTGATGACTAATTCGTCAACCTATTATTCCCTCTTTTGCTTCTTGTATACAGCTAGTAACTCAAGCACCATTGCTGACGCAAAGCACCTGGATTTTAATCAAGGAGATCTGCTGTCTATTTTGCCCAAGTTACATGCTTATCGTCCTTGGTTTCCTGCTCTGCATGCTACTTGGAAGTGCGTAAGCTGAATCCTGATTACAGTAGTCTTCGAAAGAAAGAGATATTATTACTGGGAGACCCTAAACTTTTTCTGCTTTGACTTTATAAATTCCAGTGGTTCTCCATGTATTAGTTGGCATCTGTTGTTTGGTAGCTAGAATGGAAAAGTTGTAGTTATGGAATTAGAGTTTCTCTTAAGCACGAGTTTTACTCCTATTTATCTTCATCATGAAAATTGACAATCAATACTTTTAAGTCCTTAAAATGTTTTTATTCCTATTTATCTTCGTCATGAAACGTAATCAATAATTTTAAGTACTTTAAATGTGACCATTAGTGATCCTTCTTTGTACTTAGTTTTTACTCCTATTTATCTTCATCATGAAAATTAACAATCAATAATTTTAAATCCTTTAAATGTGACCATTAGTGATCCTCCTTTGTACTTGATTTTCACTTCATGAGTAGTCAGTCTCTTTGTTAACCACATGATGATTTAGCTAGAGGGTGAGCTTTGAAACAACTAGTAAAGTTGCTCCTTTATGACCATAAAATCATAAGTTCAAGTCACGGAAACAACTTCTTTGTAAAAATATAAAGGGAAGGTTGCCTATATTATGACTCTCTCCAGACCCCTGCAAAGTGGGGAGCCTTGTGCACTGAATACATTGACTTTATGATGATTCTCTTGGAGTACAAGTTCATAATTTGTGATTCGAAAATAAAATGCTTCCAAATCCTCTCAGTCCTCTTTGTAGCTACAATTTGGACCAAAGCGCTTTTAAGGTTTTCTTTTAATCTTATTTTCTCCATCTATCTTCTGTCAGTCCTATGAGGCCAGGAGCCATGCTGCCATGTCTAGGAAGCTCCTTTTGTTGGCCAAAAAATGAAGCATATTATACTTATCAAGCAATACTTTAACTGTTTTAGTCAATATATAATTTCCGTCGCCTATTATGCTTCCATTTCTGTAGGGGAGGCTTCAAGTTCTATCCTGATGGTCAATTTTATTGTGGATTTAAAGCTCGGCCTTCATCCAGAGTACACAGGAAGGCTTACAATTTTTCACTTAAGATGCCTAAAGTCCTTCAAGTTCAGTTGGTGCCTCAACAGCCTGTTTTGACACATCTATTCCATTGTGATTATCCGGAACTTCATGACATCGCACTCTATATTTCCTCTTCTTCTTCCATCGAGAGGTATATCAGTTTTTAGCATCATTATATATTCATTGTGTTTTAATTTTTGAAGTTTTTGGAGATTTGTTGTTAACTTTGATATACACTCTGGAACTCATATTAGATCGGAAGAGACCCTGTTTGAGCTCATGAAAATGAAGAACTCAGTGATGATAAGCTGTATTGATGATGTGGAGTTGCTAATTTTTACATCTAACCAGTTGCATTTCGACTCACAGAGTGAGCTTTCTTTCCTTATTAGTTTTCCTGGTCCTCTATGAAACAGGCTTCCCAGAGGCTTCTTATTTGATGTCTCTATTTTTTTTTAAAATTTATAAATGATGGCTCCTTTAGATATTGTCCTCATCATTAAGTTTAATTCTGGCATTGATGGATGACCTAATTGTCATAATCCATGTGCTCATTAGTTCATTGTAATCTGAGAAGCTGGAGTAAAGAAAGACTTTGGCAGTAGTGTGAGAAGAGAGAAGAGAGAAACGTACAATCAAAAGGAAAATTAAGAGAGGTTCTGAGAGTGTATCCTGTGTAGAAGGAACATAAGGTGGAGAAGAGAAGGCTGCAATCATCAAATCCTTGGATATAAATCCCCGTTTCCTAATTTATGGCTTTCCCCTTGGTTGTATCCTCATACATCTTATCTCAGTATGCACGACCTTGATTTTTTTGTAAGGTGCACTAAGAACTTCAGAACTCGTGATACGTGATACCGATTTGGATAATAATAAACACCTCAGTTTTACTTACTTTGAAAAGGCGTAGACATAGAAATTGCATGTATAAGCAAGGAAGAGAAACATTGCTTTCTAAGTAGCTGTCGTAGTTGGTAAAACCCCCTTTCAACTACCAACCCACACACACACACACACACTCACGATAAATGATGGGAAAGAAAAGGACTTTTGCTTCTTAAACTGCTGCTGGAGTTATATGGCAGTCCATATAACGTGATGTGTAGCAGAATATGCAAACCAAGTGAGTATATTTTTCTGAACATCTTCCTTATTCTGAAGCAAAATCTTCTTGTTACAGCTATTATGGCTAGGTCAAGCATGAAACATTTCTTATGGGGAGTCTTCCGTCACTCAAAAGGTCACCGATTACTTTACAAGATGCTTGAAGAACAATCTTCAATACTTTCTTCTGTCAGATACTTGAAGCCTATTGGGAGAGTTGATGTAGTTGTTCCCAAACATAATGAAGGCAAGTCTGGAGAGCCTGAAAAACTACCTGTTGATAAGTTGGAGACTTTACACAGCATTGCATCAAATGCTCTAAGGGAAATGGACTCTGAGCTTCAAAAGTTTCGGCAAGTGTCTTATAATACTGATAAAAGGATCTCCTATATACCTCCAGAAGTTGTTCGGAGGATTAACCCCACCTTGCCTTCTGCAGATCATTTACAAATTTCACTTGGTAGACTTTCTGAAGCTACGGAGAAAGCTGATGTCCCCCCAGGTTTTGAGGCCAAGCCGAGGGCAATGTTCAGACACTGAATATTTTGGACATTCTGGGTTTAGTTACTTTTTTCCAGTAGGATTCGACAATCTAGACATTAGTCATAGAATTCTGGAGTTACTTTCTTTTGGTGTACAGGTAAAGGCTTGAAAAGAATTGAAAAAAGATGTATCCCGATAAGAGTGCAAAGGCTGTACACGTAGTGTCTAGTGTTTGCTTAGAGCTCTGATGATTTGGGATTTGCTTGTAAAGCAACAGACTTCAACTGCTAATTCATCTCCTTACCAATTACATTAACTCCTTGTCTTCTATCGGATACAGTTTTGTATGACATCAAATTAATTTCCCCGCACAGCCAAGTGAAGTGATACATTACACGATCAGTGTTATATAAACCTTTTCGCTTCTAAATTTCTCATTTTGTGGTTTCTTTCATCATATTAATGGCAAGAACGTTGCCAGAAAGTTAAAAGTCAAAATTTTGAGTATGCTTATGCTCAAGGGCTCTTCTGATCTTGCAATTAATGTTCATAAATTCCATAATTGCTTAAGCTTACTGTTATGAATACCGGACTATCCCGGCCCTGAACTAAAACTGTTATGAATACCGGACTGTACCGGCTCCGAACAAGATATGATTTATATGCGAACCCAAGTAACAAGCATTGTTAAGGCTTGCCAACAATTACACGATGCTACTATTTAGATTTAAAGGTCGAATAGTAAAGATGGCAAAATGTGTTCAATCAAACTAAAATCAACGTGTTAGATCTAAGTTAATGTTTGACTCAAAATTTAGGAATCAAATTAGTTTGAACAAAATGACGTCGTTTAGTTATATTTATCAAAATAACATCATTTTCCTTTTGGTCATACTTATCAAAATAAAATTGTTTGAACTTTAATCCAATCAGACTTTAAATTACTTGAGCTCAATAATGTGAAGTTTAGACCAAAAATCCATTTGATCCTACTCATTAGCTTTATTTTAATAAAAAGAAATTCACATATATAATCCTTTAACTATATATTAAATAAAATTTTAAATACATATTATTAAATTTTAATTAAATTATTTAATAAACTAATAATTAAATTCAAATCATTAAAAAGATTGAACTTATAATAAAATCAAATTAAGGGATCAAACTTATTCTAATAAATAAAAGACAAGTTAAAATGAAATGCAGTCTACGGTTAAAAGGCAAGGTAACCTTCCCTCGAACATTCTTCAAATTAAAGATAAAAGAAATAAAGAAAAGAAACTAAAGCTAAAACAAGACGTCATATGTATCACTAGAACCTCGGTAATAGGTAGAGAAAGAAGAAGAAGAAAAGGCCATGGGGGAGGTGGTATCTCGTGAGACCAAGAGCAGTGTGAGGCGCGTCGGACTACTTTACGATGATCGCATGTGCAAACATCGAACTCCGGATGGTGATCCTCACCCCGAGAACCCCGATCGCATCAAAGTCATCTGGAACAAACTCCTCTCCAACAACATACCTCAAAGGTTGGTTACCAGTCTTCTTCTTCTGTTTGGCTACTCTGAAACTGGAATCTAAATGATTTGGCTGCTCTGAAACTGGAATCTAAATGAAATGGAAGTAGCGGAGAGTTCGGAAAGTGTATAAATCCATTGTTGAGTTCGAAGAGCTGTGAAACCAGCTGAGCGAGTTCTGTTCGCTTGTTTTTCCACGTTTTCTCTGTACTCGAATAGTTCTTGCGAAAATACGGTTATTGTTGTTTCTTGTTGAATTGTACCGTTTTCTTCATTTGCGTTTCTAATTTTTCTTATGTGGAGTTGCTAACATTTGCACGTAGGTAGGTGGCTATATTGGTTTGTTAGGTACAATTTTTAGCTCCATTTTCGTTTTATTTTGGTATAATTGGTGTAGTCTACGGTTTATTTGTCATGTTGGTATAATAGGTGTAGTTTATGGTTTATTTGTCATGTTATGAATTGCATTTACTTTTCAGATGCGAGGTGTTAACTGCCAAGGAAGCTGAAGATAAACATCTCTTGACAGTTCACTCAGGCAATCATGTCAAGTTGATTAGAAATATAAGCTCCATAAAGTCTGATTCAAGGAGAGAGAGTATTGCATCAAAATGGAATTCCATATATTTAAATGAAGGATCGTCGGAAGCTGCTTACCTTGCTGCTGGTTCTGTCGTAGAGGTATAAATTTAGAGCTTTATTTTTTCTCCAGCAAACTTTAAGGACGCTCGTGCTCTCAGCTATTGTCTGTCATACCCTTGTGCTGAGATATTGATGCAGAATGAGATTGGCTTAACTTGCTATGGTGTCTAGTCTCCTTGTTATTGTCCATAATATTTTAGAGCCTATTTTTTAAGTCAATTTTGTGTATGTTTGAGTTTCCTTAATAGAATAAATTAGTAAATGGTTATTTTGAAGTTTTTCTCATTGAAGAATAGCTATTAAAGAAAAAAATAAAGTTGATTGCTTATCTTAAATATGATTAACACGTAAATCTGTATATTTTGATAGTCTATTCAGTTTATGGAGGAAAACAAAAAGGAGTTCTTATGAAAATACCAGATTACAATTTTACGAACTATGACGCTTTCTTTGTAAGAGTGACTTTTGGATTTAGTAGTCATTCTTAAATCCTAAAGGAACCTAGTAGTGTCATATTATTATTCCTTTCCAAATTCTTTTAGCCACCTATTAGCATGATAATAATTGTTTCATTTGCTTCAAATTTTAGGAGTGGTTCCTAATTTTTATACAAACCCTATGAGTGATTTTAGACCTATCCTTTTTTTTTTTATTTCTTCAATTCTGAAATCTAGCAGGTCTAATTTAGAGAATTTATACGTGTTTTTTAATCAAAACTTGGGAATATTGTCTACCTGTCTTGCATCAGATATGCTTTATGCTTATTGCAGCTTTTTACAGAAACTCAAATATGCTTTATGCTGATTGCAGCTTTTTACAGAAACTCACATATGGTTTATGCTGATTGCAGCTTTTTACAGAAACT
>JANIPN010000007.1:25351929-25366146 GCA_027478595.1 Erythroxylum anguifugum
AAAGTCGGGTTCGATTGTCCATGCCCAAACTAAGAAACATCCACAAAAAAAGAAACAATCTTTAACAAAATCAAAACCGACCACCCACTAATCCACAGATCAAGCAACTCACTTAAAACCATAAGAAAATCCAAAAAGCCACAATATATACCTGTTTGACGATAAAACTGGTGGAATTCGCCGGAAAACCGGACACATGAACGGAGGCATACCGAAACAAGACGTCTGGGTCGAACTTGTGAGCTGTTTGGACTTGCCCAAGCAGATCAGATGTACTGGTCGACATGTTCTCGGGTTCCAACTTCTCAGATAACACAAAATCAAACAGATAACACAAAATCAAACTTGTGATTGTTACAAGAAATAAACAAGACAAAGAAAAGAAATTTACGGGTTCCAACTTCTCAGATAATACAAAATCAAACTTGCGATTATTACGAGAAATAAACCAGACAGAGAAAAGAAATGTAATACTCTCTATTACTCCGACATGACAGCGGACTGCTTTACTGTAACCATGACCTGACAATGATTTTTATGATTTATGTTTTGTATTGGTCTTGGGGGTCAATTCACTTGTCTTACCTGTGCTCCTCTCTATCCATTTATGGTATTGACGGTGGTGGTGTATTCTCTATTAATGTTCAGAAGTATACTTTAAGCGAATTAAAAAAAAAGGAATATAGTATTATATCCTTTAATGTAAACTGGTTATACTGATTTTTTGGTATGATGACACGCAGAAGAAGAGAGACTTATCCTTTAATCGAAGACCTTGTAAATGATGTTGTCCTTTGTACGTTGTTTGAAACAATGAAAAGGACATTAGTTTTATAACTAACAAACGTATTTAAGAGGAACAAGCAAGCATCTTTATTTTAATTAGGCACATAGAAAAGTTAACAAATATTAGTTATGAATTAATTCGATTAGATTAAAACTAGTTTAATAAAAATATTATTATTTAATTATGGGTGGAATAAATAATCATCTCAATCTAATTCAATTTATCATCGTTCTCAATTTGAAGTTAATAAGTTAATCTAAAAAATTTTAAACTTAGACTTGAATTTTGATAATTATTAGGAAGTTTGATTTTAAATACTCTCGTATTAAAATTTGTTGATTTTGTTATGATTGTTGACCAATGAGTATAAATTTAGGTGTTTTCAAGGAATCAGCTCTCGGGTCAAATCAGATCCAGATCAAAGGAAGGTTCTACTTTTTTAAGTGAATAGACGAGTTAGATATCAGATAGACCTTGACTTGGACAACTCAGACTCAGATTCAATTAGAAAAAGACGTTGCTTTAGTGAGATTGGCCCATGAGCTCGCTCGTTGTCATTCCTAATTATGACTAATTTAAGTTCAAGTCAATTTTAAATTATAAAAGTTCAAATTCAACTTAACAAATATATTTAGATTTTTTGAATATATTGGAAACATGGACTTGCACATCTTTTAGCCTTTTAACTCACTTATCCAAACTTAATTAAATTTGGACTCAAGCACAAGCAATCCAAATTTTGTAAAAATTCATACTTTATTTGATGTTATTATTATTGAACAAAAAATTGTCTAATACTTTTTAAGTGATAATGTGCAAAATACAAATGTTGAAGAATTCTCTTAGTTAAACTTAATGAATCAAATCTAAGTCTGAAATTAAACTAAGATTTTGTGTCTGGGCTCAGACTTAAAACTTTAAGCTCGAGTCTAAATCGAGTTTGGGTGACCTGTAGTTCAATTGAATCCAGCTTAAACTTAATTAATTTTTTTTAAAAAAATTAAAATTAAAATTTTAAAATTTGGATTGGATCAGAATGAACAACCTAAAATTGAATCTATATCTAAACTCAAAATTTTTAAAGCCCAAACTCAGTTCCAAGGTTGAACAACTCAGGTGGTAAGGTTGGGCAATTTTCACCGTTATTATCCTCAAGTTAAGCTAAGAGGGAGGCTCGACAACCATATTGTAATACCGTGTTGACTTATGACCCTAACTCATTGACATCTCTGGTAGTATCAGGGTACCAATAGAGATTGAAAAATTGAGCTGCTCTTAGCCTGGCCTGGCCTGACCCCAGGGTAGAGTGGCCCGTGGCCTGACGGACCGGCATTAGTCGAGTTATGACCTGGCCCAACCGCGGGTTAGCCGGTCCTATGGCCCGACGGGCCACAAGCAGACCAGGCCAACTTAACCCATCATATTTTTAAAAGAAAAACATAAAAAGCAACGTCACTTTTGAAGTAATAGTCTGGTCACGGGCTGGCCTGTGGCCCGTTGACCTTAACTTGTGGCCCAGTCAACCCGGGCCAAAATTAGGTTGGGTTGAGCCCTTTTAGACATCCTTAGGTACTACTCTAGTTCTAACCATCGACATAAGATATCTCTGAGACTCAGGATAGCTCGGTATCACTTCAGTATGTAGTCATTAGCACAGGACATCCTCTGTAACACCCCATTCCCACTCTCGCCAGACACGTACCCGACATCCTGAGTGATGTCTAGGTCCGTGCCCCACAAGGGTGGCATGCTAAAACAGTCAATCGCTCAAACTATCAGTACAATTTTTTTTTACAATATAAGCATATGCAGAAATTAGTAATCAAAATTGGGCCCAATCTTTTCTTTCATAACAAAAAAATCACATTTGTTAACGCTACACTCCAATTCATTCTCATTTACAAACCTTTCCAATATGGAAAGTTATTACATGCAGAAACACATTCAAATACTCATTATACAAAAATTGCGGAATACATAAATAAGAAAGTATAAATACAGGCGCCAACTGATCCCGACCTCTATCTCTCGCTTGAATGCAGTAAGTATACTCCCGTTTGTCTAACGGGGTACTCGTTTGAGCTTGAAAAATAGTTACAAAATTTGGGTGAGTTTTTCAAACTCAATGAGTGCTCACTCGACTATATAGCACACAATTCACAACATTTATTTGATAATCATATTAAATCACATACACTTAATCCATCGTTTCACATTTTACATTCAACACATTTTAATCATTCATATCATGCATATGCAGTGCACATAAGACTTACTTTTTATTTGTTACTTTGTTGTGACCGAGTGCCTAACTGTCTTGTATCCATTGTGGATACCAGGCTCATTGATAACTGTTCCGTATTCATTATGGATACCGGGCTCATTAATAACTATCCCGTATCCGTTAGAGATACCGGGCTCATTTTACATAGTGAGCCTTTGGCTCTTAATCACTTTCTCAGCTCGAGGCTCTTTTTCACAATCTGAGCTTTACGCTCTTTTTCGGTAGCTACTTTGGTCACAACTGCCTTTATCTTTCATGCATTCATGAAATGGAATGCATCAATCACATTCGCATATTCTCATTCAATCACATTCGCATATCATCGGACCTTAGTTCGGCATTCAACATTAAAGTTGAGAATCACATTTTCATTCATATGCAAATGCACATCTAGAACACATTTATCATCGGACCGTGGTCTGACATTTAACAATTTAAATTATGTACACTTATTTGAATCCAATTCACATACAAGGAGTACTTCAATGTTCTCACATTTATCAAACTCTTCGGATATATATTTTCCGGAACCAACACATTCACGTTGCATAATCATTCAATTTATAACTTAAACAAAACAAACAATAAAGTAAGACTATCTCGGTCTGCTCACAGTACGCTCCAGATTAGCATTAGCTTCCATGATCTGGAAACGTTTGGATGCGGACGTGTATCCTGCACGTCAACATTATGCAATACACATGTTGCACACACATTAATAATTGCACAATTATAAGTATTTGTTTATACACAAATATGCAATATGTACAATGCATGCTCAATGACAATCCCGGGTATCTTTTCATTATTCTCGTCACATTATCAATCACATTCCAAAACTCACCTAAGTATAATTTGTAGTTAGGTTACACCTCAATAAAACTATTAGAATCAAATTTCATAATTCAATTACTCGTCATTTTATTTCTAGCATTGTTAGCTCTCACAACATCCAAATCTCATTCACCTTTTATTTAATACCCATTACTCATTTCCTTTGAATCATAACTATAATCATATGAACCTCTTCATTTCCATTATACACATGTCTTTGGTACTTTAATACCAACAATTCACTCACTAATGTTATTCTAACATTACATAATCATACAATATCCAAACTCTCATTCTTTCCAATATCACCTCCAAAATTTCAAACCTTCGGGTCAATTTTCCATGATAATTTTGATTAGATTAATGAAGTAATTTGATAACACTTTCTTCTAGAAAAAAGTTCCCTATTGTCTTAAGTTTCTAATGACACTAAAATCATTCAATTTGGTTTAGTAATCTGAAAGTTATACTCCAAACATTTTTGGACTATTCTTATACTGAAACCGTACACTATACTCAACTTCCATCCAAAAATTGAAAGTCTTAGAGACTGAATCAAAATTCGACTCCTTCAGATGATTTGTAGCCCTATGTCTCTAGTTTACTCCAAATAAAAATCATCTCATTTGGATAAGTACAGAAGAAGATATGCCCAAAATACCGAAACATGTTTAGTGTAGAGAAAAGTTCACCGCGGCGAACTCCTCCTGAAAGGAATTCTCGTGAAATTTTCACAAGTTCACTGCGGCGAAACCTAAAGTTGGCCACTGTGAACTTTAGCCGAAAGAAATCCTAGCTAAATCCTTCAAATTCGCTGCGGCGAAGCAAGGAGTTTGCCGCGGCAAACTTCCACAGACACATACCCAGTTTTTCAACTTCAAGTCAAATTTTAAGACTCTTCTAAACAGAATTTGGATTCGACTTCTTCATGAAAAATGTATCCATATGTCTCTAGTTTACTCCAAATTAAGAATCATCTCATTTAGATAACTAGATAAAAAGTTATGGCTAAAGAACTGAAGTATAATCAAATAGAAAATGTTACAGCCAATATTTTTTCAGCACCCATTAAACACCATTCACTCAACCAATCCAACATTATGTCATTCCATAATCTATTATCTATCAAAACACAAAAGCAAGACATGAATCTATCCCCATTTCTCATCCACGTTTCATCATGAACCCATCCTCATTCTATGAGCATTTAACTCTTAACTATCATTAAAACATGTTTCATTCATCAATTCAAGAAAAACAAAGTTTAACTTACATGTTTAGCTCCAAAGCTCCTTCAAATCACCATGGAACCCTAGCTCCTTCAACATACACGATCTTCACCTTTTTAAGGTGGAATATGTTGGGTCTTTTAGCAACAAGAAGAAGGAGACAATGAATCTTGAAGAAGCAAGGTGAAAGAGTTAAAAAAACATCAACATGAGAGAGTAAGGGTGGGATGTCGTGAGTGAAGAAGAAAGTAAATGAAGAAGATGAAGAAATGAAGCTAACAAAAATAAGAGACAATAGCAAGTGAAAAACCAAAGATGGGTCTTTCACTTAATGAATATTGTGATTTAAAACAAGTGGTGTGGCAAGTGACATCTCATGGTCCCTTCTTGGTCTTTTAATCTACTAGTCCATATGTCTCCAATTTTCTCCCAAATTTTCATTGACACTTGACATTAAATCTTAATGTCACATATTAAAATTTCTACTGCCATCTGACATTTATTTCTACCACTATTTATCAATTATTCTGCCACTTGGTATTTTTCCTAGTCCAATATACCCTTAAAATTTCCAGAAATTTTTCACCAAAAATTTTAAATCAGTAAATATACACCCCAACTTAATTTTCAATACAACTAAACCGCAATTCTCATGATAATTCAATTATACCAAGAATGTCAATGAATGCATGTACAGTCATTTTAATGTGTGCAAAAATTCAAATTCACATGTGTGTATGCTAACAATATGCATGAGGATGAAAATGCATTTTTCAAATCTCTCATTGTGGTTTTTCTCAATTACACAAATCTAGGATTCTACCCCCGTAGTATGAGAACGGGATGTTACATGCACAATGAAGCTTTCATCCACTTCCATTCCCAAAGACTTAAGTCTTGCTGCAATGTTTGTCATTTTAATAACGTATTCATGTATAGTGTGTAATCCATCAAACTTCATGGTGGTTGTTGTACCTATAAAAGTCCCAAAAAGATACTTGTCAACAATCTAAAAGCGCGCTTTCACAAATTTAAGTAATTCTTTAGTACTTTCAGTTTTAGGAAGAGCTGACTTAATATTGTTGGCAAATGTCAGCTTCATATAGATCAGACTCAATCTATTTGATCTTTTCTAGTTGTTAAAATGAATTTTCTCTCCATCAATGCTCAAAACATTCAAAGCATTTGGTTTCTCAATTTTACGTGTCAAATCCAAGTCTATAACTCCAAGATAGAACTAGATTTGTTCACTCCATTTAGAGAAGTTCAATTCATTAAACATCGCAACATATAATAGATTCAGATGCACAGCGATAGCTACAGCAGGAAATTAAAACTTATCATTAATTCTTTGAGTCATACAACAATAAGCTATATAGATTTAGAAAAACTTCATAAATTGTATATTAATGTTCGCCTTTGGGCAATCCATTAACACACATACAACATGTAATGATTTTCATAAATTGCATACTGATGTTTACTTTTGGACAATCCATTAATATACCATACAACACATAATAATGCTAATATGTACATAATTTAGTAATCACACGTACATCAATTAGAAATAATTATTATGTTTTGGATAGCTAAATACAACTAATTGTGATATGCATTATATACATTCACTCTCATTAATTATAAAAATTGGCAAACCACGTTTGGTTGATTTTAAAAATATTCTATAGCAATAAGTTCAATTTACCCATAAAATTACAATTCATTAGCATCAAATTATAGGTAATTAAGCTTTAATCATAATATTTGGAATTAAAAAATTAAAAAATAATGGTTGGTTGGTAGCCAACGGTGAAAATCATATCCAACACTTGATGTTGCGCCTAGCGCTAGGACATTATTCGTTGGAAATTTTTCCCAGCAATTTTCGTTCCTTTTTTTTTTATCCCATACATTAAATATTAAATCAACCTTCAAAATCATTAAATCCATGAAAAACGAAAATTAGGCTTTTCTAAGATTTCATATTAGGATTCATAATCATGAGAATTTTACATTAAAGGAGAACTATGAATATCTTATAAAGTTCTGATACCATTTATAAACATAATTTTCATAAACATATCAAGATCTAAAATTTTAGAGAACTCACAAATATTCAATCATATTCATAATTTTATTCTAATACAAAGATAGAGTTTCTTAATATCAAACATTTCTCAATAATCCCCTTATTTGATTTGTTTCTTTCTTTGAACTTTCTATCTCATTTTCTTACGCGATGATGTTTGATGAGAAAACAAAAACTTATTATTAGACTTTAATCCACAATTATTAATCAATTTTAAAACTCTCCATCATAATGGACTAAAAGTCCAAAAAAAACCCATTTATTAAATTATTAAATTCCTTAATTGCTTTTAATATATGAGTTGCTTAAATAATTAATTTCTAACAATTTTTACCATTACATCACAATTTTAATAATATTAACATGTTTCAAAGCATTTGGAGTCATACAACTCCAAAATTTTGTCTAAAATTATGGTTCGAGAGGGTAATGGAGAAAGGAATTTCATTCATTTTTTCCCTTTTGTTTTTTGTAAACGAGGCTTAGATGATTTAGGAAGTAAATTAAGTCAAGATGTTTTAGTTTCTTCTGTGATATTTTGTAAAATAACAAATAAACAAAAGGAAGACCTAACATTCTATCCGTTAAGCATTGAAAAGTAACCCTCGTTTAATTCAACTTATAACCTATAATTTAGAACTTTTACAAAAATAAATAAAAAATATAAAAAAAAGAGAGAATTATTACTTGAATGTTATAAACAGTTAAAGGTGAATGTTATAAAGAGCCAAGTTGCAGACAAGACCATTATGCTAAACAGTTGGTTTTATCAGAAAAGTTCACTATACAAAACTTGCAGGAGACTCAGGCTCAACAAGAATTAACATTCCAAATTTCAATCAGCTATGTTCTATGCAAATCTTACCGTTCACTCAATCCTGTTATGAAGCATAGTTACTAAGTCTCTAACCAGCTTAAAGACATGACAAAATTTCTGCCTATGCAACTTTTCAATTACTAGTGATCCATTGCTACTATACAGTTATATAGGTCAGATTCAGTTTTGAGCTACCTCTGTCAAAGATTTCTCTATTGACAAGTTAGCGACTTCTTGCAAATTATCATCATCTACATTTTCGTTGAATTTATCTCTCAGGAATTCCACAGCCATGAAGGTAAGGGCAGAGGCTGGAATATACCATGTTATCCTGGGGATGCTTCCCTTGAACATTCCTTTCACACCTTCACTACTCCAAATTCTGAGAAGTGCGTCCAACCAGCCATCGTACCTAAGTCACAATGATAATCTATGAGATATAATCAACATTAACTGCACATCTTTGGACTGTAAATTGATTAATGACAAGTGAATGAGAATCCAATTGTAATGCATTATTTATTTTTATTTTTAACACCAAAACTCAGAAAAATGGTCATTTCATTTGATTCAGTTAGCTTTTCTTTTCTCCTTCTCTACTTCTCATCATGATAGAGTTAATTTTACTAGAATTAAACCGTTCCACATGCTGACCAATAATTTGAGATCTAAAATCACTACAATTCATGGTTTAAGAAACTAAGCAGTAGAGACATCCGTAGCCAATACAGTTAAACTGTTTTTCTTTTTATTAATATAAGTGGGGGTTAGGGACAGAGAGAGAAAGAATTAGGTTAATTAACATTTGTATTCAGTAGGATGAACTTTTACATCAAATATCAAACCGATCTCAACCAAATGACCAACTTCATACAAAAATCTGATGAAAGAAAGACGAAAGAAACTGAAGCACATTTAATCATGCAGCGTTGATAGTCTTATAATTGTGCTCTAAGTAAACCTAAGAATAACAAGTAGTACCTTATAGTTGATCCTTGGACTTGCAACCTTGTTTTGATGACATCCAAAGGAGTTGTGAGATATGCACTGAAACCTGCATGTGGTTCATGAACCATAAAGCACTGTAAATGCAAGGTTAACGATTAAATTGCATCACAAACTTTAGTACCACAGACAAGAAGGATGATAGAACTCTAGCTTTATAATCTAGAGAAAGTGTATGTTATTGAACAGATAAAAGGCCCTCTACTACTACTATTACAAGGGTTATTACTTATTCCACAGGACACCCCTTCAAAAGCTGAAATGCTCCTCAGAAAGAAGGAAATTCTTTCTGTCTACAACATCTCTCGTCTTACTTTCCAATCCCCTCTCCCCTCTCCCTCTTCGCCTCAAAACTACCTACTGAGGCCATTCTGTTACAACCCAGCCCTTGTGCCAACTCAGCTACTAACTAACTAACGCACTCCTCTCTGCCCCCTCTTTCTTTCTCCTCGAGTATACTCTCCATATCCTAGGCTTATTTACGTCTCTGTTATTCTCCCCCCTTCCTGAATTACCCTCGACCACATTGGTCCTAACAAAGGAGGTGCTTGGAAACCAATAGAACTGCTTCAGCTGTATGCAATGTTCAGTTTGTTGCAGAAGGAAAACTACTCTAAATCTATTTGACTGATTCCTTTTAGATCATACTATAAAATAGCTTCAACCAGACTGAACCAATTCTTTTGGTTCCCAAACACCCACACTCGAGATCGGGAAAAAGGCACAGCAACATACCACCAGCCAATCCTCCCAGGACAAGCCCTTCCACCGAGTTGTTTATAAGGCTCTCTAAATTGGGGGTCCATTTTTGCCTACCATAGTAAGCCAAATCTTTAAGTGCTTCGTAAAACATAACCTACAAATGGAAAATAAAAAAATAAAATGAAACTGATCTCATCTAGTAATGATCGAAACCCAAAAAAATTGACCCTGCAACTTGTTGATAAAATAAAGCTAAGACTAAGTACTTAGAATACAACAGTTTACCATAAGACCAGCAAACGGCACATCTCTTGCAAGTGTGGACCAGTATCTGTCAAAGCAACCAAGAAAAAGATTAACAGCTATCAATACAAAGGCCTTGCATATGATGTTTTCAAGACTACCTTCTAACAGTGTTCACAAGTTTATTAAATCAGAATGATTAAATACTAAAAAATAACGATTTTTGCTATTTAAAGACTACAGTAGCACCCAAACTAGTCTCACATCACGAGATGGGAATTGATGCATTTTATACTAGACATTATGAAATCAAGATAAGCTTCGATACTACTTTCCTTGAAAACATTCACATACAAGTCAATCATTTTGAAGAAGTGATGCAACAAAGCTTAATGTGCATCAAACTTTACATTGGACTTTTAATTAAATCAACCTTCACAAATAAAATGCATCAACAAAATGCTCTTGTTAATTCTTCCTATTTGAAAATCCAACTTACCTTTTGAATCAAATTTAAAATCAAAAGATTTCAATGCAACCCAAGCAAAAGGACAAAACAATCAATATAAAAAGACAGACATGCACGAAGAGAGAGAGAGAGAGAAGTAAAATCATTCAAAGATTGGAGAGTTTGTTGTTGATATTTACCCAGCATACAATCCCCTCATTCCCTGCTCCTTCAAAATTGAATTACCAGCTTGGAACATGCCTGTGTAATAGTCATACATTCCCTCACCAGATTTAAATGAAGCATTCTTCTTCACAACTGAAGTCCAAGCTGCTCTTGTGCCTTGCACCTGCATGCGTTGCTTCATTACCTCACATGGAACATACACCACAGAACCAAGCGTATCTCCTGAAACACAGAGCAAAACATGACAGGAAAACTTCAAAGAAACCCAATTGCCGATGAGTCCATTATTACTGAATTTGGTTATTTTAACTGTCAGAGATTTCATACTATAAAAGCATAAAACTAAACATCTCCACGTCTAGTGGATATGGATGGTTTGTCCTCAAGAATAATACAAGCATGGTTATAAAAGGGCTTGTATGTGGCAATTCAATCTTCAAAGTTGAATTCTATATAAATGCAGATCAAACCTCAGAAGCACTTATAACTCTGAATTCCTTAAGCATATAAGCAGCCTTTCAAAATAGTAAAGATGATGTTGCCACCAAAATAAAGAAGCAAGAGAATCCCTTACCAAGAGCTCCAGCAATAAAATGGGCCCAGTGACCTGCAAGACTAGGATTTGATTCTTCAATCCACCTTTTGGTAGACTCTATAAAACCAAAATATGTGGCCCCAGTTGCAAGAGAACCAGTAATCCCAGGAGTAATTCCTCTGTAAAAGCCTAGAAAATGATCAGTCTAGGGAAAATCTACGATTCAGCAGATATTATACAATAAAAAGATAAGAGAGAAGTTGCAAAATATTGTTTCTTGCATTGGAAAGAAGAAGTCTCCAGAGGCAAGGGACAAATACTTCCAGACTGTTAAATTATCATTGCAAAATGACAAGTGCAGAATATGTTGATAATGATTAAAAAGCATCCACATAGAACATGCATAGAGTATGTATACTTCTTATATAGACCAGTGCATTATCATACACAAAAACTTAACTTGTTAGGATATGATGAACCACTGTATTAGCCTAAAAGATAAAATTTTGATCGTCTACCTTTCACACCATCAGCAACACACACCGTCCGAATCATCTGCAATATGCTTGTCTGGCTCTGGCAGTTATGAAAGTTTGGAAACGGAGAAGTAATAACGTTAAGTAGGAATCTTTTCCAAATGGGACACATTCTTAATAACACCAAGGCGACATTCTTAATGACAGAAATACCCAGGCGAGAAAAGACAATCTTGTAGCAGAAAAGCAAACGAGGTAACCTTCTAATACTAATGGCTAATAATTCGCACCTGACTTCTGCAAATAACAGCTTGGCTTTGAATACGGGTCTTCACCGTATCAACCGGGTGCATCATTCCTTCACCAAAACCCCCAGCAATAGCACCCCATACAAATTCTCTCCATACTAGAATCACAACATTGAATCGATTGAGAAAAGATTAAGCAGCAAGTAAAAGGACTATTAAGCAATAGAGTAGAATCACTTCAAACAGCAACATAATCAACACATAAGTAGTCAACAAAAGCGCAGGCTTGGGACCAAAATCAGGTCTAATCTTGAGCAAACTCGTTAGCTAACTACTAATGCTCAAGAAAAAACGCAACTAAAAAAAATGTTGAACGATTAGAAATGATGCTAAAGATCCTCTTTTCGGTTGTCAAGAAAATGAAGGGAAATTGTATTGCTTGGTCTCTCAAAATGTCTCAAGCTTTAGAATTGCATCCAAAGATTCACAATTCCAGTATTGCTTTTGCTTTTGGTTGAAAGTCAAACGGATGGGAAAGAAGAAACTGACCAAAGAAATGGGAGTTGAGTTGATTGGAGTTGAAGCTCTCTGTCGCCATTGCCGTTCGTCTCTGAGAATCAATACAGACCCGCCACTGAAAGGGTTTAGGGCTTTGGTACATAAAAAGAAACAAAGAAAAGGGACTAAAATATTTCGGTCATATTCTATTATTTTATTTTATTTTAAATAATATAATATTAAATTTTAACTTTTAATACGACATCATTTTGAGGTTATGAATAAATAAAAAATTAATGAAATATGATAAAAGAAAATTGTATAATAATTAATCAATATTACATAGAGGTATATGTGATAATATTCAATATATAATAATTAAAATAAAAACTAAATTACAAAAAATTATACATAAGCAACCCTCTTTTAATATAGGTTTATCAATTACCACTATATCAATATTGTAAAACTAGATTAGGTCAATTTAAAGTTTGATTAATTCAAGTTTTGGTAAATGAGATAAAGGTAAAAATATAATGGATGTAATAATACTAATTAAATTAAGATTTCTGTCTGGTTTTGAGTTGATACTTGATTAAGTGATTTACTTAAAATACATAATTGAGAAATTATTATTATACTCTACAATTTACCTTATACATTCTTAAAGAATAGTGGAACGCCTAAAAAAGATGAAAACCAATTTTTATTATTTCATTTAATAGAGTAAAAAAAATTCAAAAATTTCTGAATTTTACTATTTTAATCTGGTCTTTAAAAATAGCAATAAAATACTCGAAGTTTTAATTTTTGTAAAAATGACCCATTAGACTTTCTATTAATGGTGTTAACATGACTAGCTATGTTAGTTACTATATTGTAAAATTGCTACTTTTTCTCCTATATCTTCCATTTAGCATCATTTTTATTGCCATTGTTACACCACCAGCTTTCCTACACAACTAATGTGTGTCCTTTAGCGTATAGAAATTAATACCTTATTTCTACCATTAGTTAATTAACAACTTAGTATAGGGTGAAATAAGAGTTGATCTCACATAGAGTGTTATTTATTAAAATTTCGTTCCAAATGTAAATGAATGTTTTTACTAATAAAGATCATTAATAAGTAAGTGTATGTGATTGTAATTCCAAACAAACCAAAATTCGTTTAGAAAAATTCAACTCACAAAACACAAGGTGAAAACATATATAACTTGATGTTGAAATAAGCTCAAACTTATGCACAAACTTGTACCCATATTATTTACCAAATTTCAGCCCTTTAAACTAGAAAATTATGACCATGACACCCAATAAATAAGATCTAGAACTTGCACTCTAAAACAACATGTAACTTGTTAGTTTCACCTCATTAAACTTCAAAGATTGTATTCTACTTAGATCTCTTTAATTGCCCAACACGTGAGTTGTCATTTATCATCTCTTTGGCACGTAAAACAAGCTAAAATCATGTTGGAATATCAAGAAAATCAAAACTAAATGCACAATTCAAAAACAAGATGCAAACAATGCAAATGAAGCTTCTTTGAACATTCTTGAGTGCTTTTTTCAGGTTCAATTTAATCTCATCATCCTTCACTTGAATTTCCAAGCATACTAGACTTCAAAGTATGTCAAAATCATCCTGAGTGGATAGGAAAATAGCAACAAACCTTCAACTTTCAGATTAGATTGCATAAACAGTATAGCAATAACAATTTCATATTCAATTTGCATATTTCTAAAATTCTAACTTAGGAAACTAAATTTAGGAGGTTTTCTAATTGTATTATAGCATCTACATAACTCCTTAATCATACCAAAATAGAA
>JANIPN010000007.1:25384787-25397846 GCA_027478595.1 Erythroxylum anguifugum
AGAATGTGTTTTGTAAAAGTACTGGTTATTACTTGAAATGAAAAGAAATTGTTTTCTTTTATAGAGGTTAATGTTTGTATAAATGTTTTTTATTAGAAACTAATAATACTCACTGAGCTCGTTTAGCTTACCCTTTATTTTCTGCTTTTAAATAAAACCTCCCAGGTACACGCTCAGGGGCTTCAGTAGAAGGGACTCCATCTCGCGAGTAGTCAACTTCGTCAAGTGCTACTGTGTAGCCATTTTTATTTTGCCTTGTACATATTTTTTAGAACTGTTGCATATCTTTGAACATGTTTTGGAAAGTAAAATTTTATAAAAAATGGATGTATATAACGATTTTTAAATGGGATCCATGATGTTGTTTTAGCTTTTCAAAGTTTATTGATGTAACTATTTAAGACTGCATGTGAATGGATTTGAAGTCCACATTTTGGAGTTGAGAAATTGATGTAATAATATAAGTGTTTTGAACTTTTACAGGGACTTTAAAATTTTTGGGATGTCAAAATACAGTTGTTATGTTGTTGAAATTTTTAATAAACTGAAAAATGAAACTCCACTTTTTACATTTCTTATTGTGAATTGAAAAGCTTTTCCTTAACAAAGGCAATAAAATTAGCTTCACGGGATAGGGGCAGGTCTCTTAGCCATTATAGGATAGGGGCTTGTCACTATGTGTGACTAAACTCAATCTTTCTGATTCAAAGGGATTCAATACTCTGACTGTAACTTGTGAGGTTTTGTGTTTCAAACTTTTATTCACATTTTAATTCAAGTATTTCTTGTTTTGAGTTCTCGTATTTAATGAATGATTGATATTCGATTAATCTGACAATTTAATTTAATATTGATTATTTTATCGCTATCCAGGAATTCAATGATCCGTAATTGTCATGAAAGATTAGAATAAGTAGCAAATATGTTATTTATGAATTTTCATATTTAACTTATAATAAACAAGAAAACTAAATTGAATAGTTGTAGCTATCTTGATTATTTAATTTACGGTTTAGTCTTTTTTACAGAGCTTATTGCTATCATTTATTTGATATGGAATGCTATCATACCCAGTCAATAGATGATAAGTTTTGGTTTGGATGCTGAGTTTGAACCAATTAATTTAGGAAAATTTGAGACGTATTATGGTTATCCTAATATGTTTCGAACTAACTGCTTGAATCATGAAAATATTCTTTTCAGACCAATGATCAATGTTACAACTAGATGAGATCTTTCCCTTAAATCGAAGTTTGATAATCTCATTTGATTTAATTTGTTTTTGCCTTAATTTTAGTTAATCAATTATTTAATCAAAACCCCCCATTAAGTTTATTGCTTGAAATTAAGAAACCAGTATTTAGTTCTCTAGGGATTCGACTTAGTTCCACGACTACTACAAGAAGTTTGAAGAATCAGAATTATTTTTGGAGCTTTGACAACTCGACTAGCTATATTCTCATTTCTCTTAAAGTACAAGTATTGCAATTTGGGCAATTTAAAGAATGTACCATTAAGTTATACAACCAAGATTGGTGTCACAACATGATATTGTCCTTTCAAAAATAGGAAATGGGAATTAGGGCTTTGACCTTAACTGCTTTTCACTATAAAATGCTCGAATGTTATCTTCTATTATTGTCTAGAGGATTTCTTCAAAGCTTTAAACAACCTAGATATATGACAAAATGATCTTCATTTTGCTTTTAAGTTTACGGCATCAATACATAATATCATTCATCAGTTTGCTAAGTAATGGAGGTAACTCAAGTGCCTTCTTATGCACATATAGAAATGAATTACGTGTCTGCAATTTATACATCAAACAATCACCATTATTAGTTTTATGAAAAATTCATTTATAAACTATAAGAGAGAGTATGGAAAAAAAGACCCAGCAATGATAAATAAGCTACAAATTGAGATCAAAGTGGGAAAATTATGAAGAAAGGCAAATGAAAACAATTATTCACCATATAGATATCAGATCACATATTGTAACAAGTTACTATAATCTTTTAGTTTAATCTACCATTAATTATTACATCTTTATGCTTTTTCCATAATTTAGTTTTATTATTCAGGACTCTCATCTTCTATTGATTAATATATTCATACAATGATATGGTAATAAAATTAAGAGAAATATGGGTGAAAATAAAATATATATAGCTTTTAGTACTTATACATTTGGTATATACTTAACATAGGAAGGTTGTAAATGTGTCATAAATGGCTTCAAGAATGTTGTTTATTGTTGTCTTAACAACTTAACAAGCTAGAAGGATATATTCTCAAATTTTCGAGAGAAATTACTATGTTCAACAATAAAATAATATTATTATTTTCAATCGCTACTATTTACGATATATTGATTTTATTTCATTTTAGTGGTTATCATGATCCATATTTATATTTCAAATTCCCTATAATGAGTGCTTCATTTGTAATGACAAAATGAAGTTACGGGTATCAATGTAAGCCTAATATTGGTTAATATTTTTATCAATATATCAATACAAAAGTGGGTATTTCAATTATAGTTTTAATGATGATATTATCATAAAAATCTTTTAAAACATTCAAATTATAGGTATCTTATAGATATTTGTATTGATAAATGAGTTGAAGATTTGTTATTATAAAAAAATTATGTTAGACATCTTTGGTGTGTTGGGATAGGAGTTTTGTCTACATGATTCATTATTGTTCATAAAAGGTGAAATTTTTTATATAGTGCAATTTTGATAATTGCAATATTTATATTTTTCATTTTTTAGGTCTCAATTAACTATATATCTTGGCCATCTAACATACCTACTCTAATATTAACATATTTGATAACGTCTAGTAGGTTTTTAGAGTGACTGATGGGTAATGTACTATTAAACTATTTATGTAAACAGTTTTTGGGAATGAGTCACCTAAGATTATCTTTTTTGTATTGTTTCATCTCTTTGTTTTACTTCATTTTATAAAATTTTAATCTTTACCATGAAATTCTAGCTTTCTCTTTTTAAAGCCAAATTTTGCAATGCTCTATTTAATCCACATACAATTAAAAACATCATTACATACTTTTTCTGTTGTTAGCTTAAATTCATAGTGGAACATGAGTTAAATCTATATGAGATTATGTCTTAAAATTTTGGAGATGTCTTGCTTGTTAATAGATTTATATATATCTTTTCTTAGAATTCTCAATACTTTAGATTTCACTTGGTTGATTACATCGATTTTCCACTTCACCCTATTTTGTTTTATTTAGATATTGCTCAATACTCTCCTTAATTACATATTAGTCGTCCTCATTTACATTGAAGTAGTTCAAAAACTTAAAGTTGAAGTAGAACAAAGAAGAATGAAAAATGAATTATAGTTGAGCATAAGAAAGCCATCATGAGCTAAATCAAAAATGATTTACATTGTTAATAAATAAAGCTCTTTGTAATAAGAAAATAACATATTCCAAATTTGAAACAGAACAAAGAACAAAAAAAATGATAGATGAACACAACTAAAGAACTATTTCATTAGTTCTAGGAACATGAAACCATTTTAGAGACTATACAAAAGCATAATGTTCAAATTCTTAACTAAATCATAAACAAACACAATGTTTAAATTCTCAACTAAAGCATAACAAACAAAATGTCCAATTCTCAACTAGATCATAACAAACACAATATCCAAGTTCGTCAATAAATGGTTTAATGTGCAATAAATTCATTATTAGCAAGAGATTTATTTTAGTTGATCTTTACCCTTAATTTGATCCTCCTTCTGGTTTGAGTTGTATTGAAGTTTTATTTTGAGAATTTTGAGTTGTTTGCAATTATTTTCTAGAGGTTCAAAGTACTTGAAATTGATGACCACCATCTTAGAAACATTATACATAAAAAGCACAATGTTAGGACTTACAATATAATTGCACATAATCAACATAAAACGTAGTTAAGTGACAAATCATAAAATAAGTGTTCCTACTAACTTCTTCAAATGCTACTGCATATCCTACAATTGCTAATAGAAATATAAATAGATATGTTGTTAAACAATTTGGTGCAAATTACTTAAAAATTAAAGGTTAATATTAATTGACCACCCTCTTTTCCCTTTTTAAGATAGACAATGTAGTATTTAAACTTGTAAGTTCTAATTGTGTAGGTTTTCTAATTGAAAAACTGCTACTATTAGATGTAGGACTTAACTTTTTTGTGACCCTCCTCTTTTTCATAACATTAAACATATGGACTTTGTAATGAACAAATTAATATTTAAGTCATATTTGAGACGATGGTAGAAAAAATTTATAATTTCCTTAGCAATTTCAGGATGCCTTGAAGGTTGATCTTTATTCTATTATTGTAACTAACTTTACAATAATGATGGCATCTCATAACTACTCACTTGCTCAATTTATTAATGATATTGTTCTTCATTTTTATCCCTTGTCTAGTTTTTTTGGGCCTTCTAGGCATCTTCTTAATCAAAAGAGGTAATATAGGTTGCAGGTTTTCAATCTTCAACCAAAATTTTGGACCGCTAATGGGTTTCATAGCATACTAATAACTCTTTAAATAACATTCATACTTGTAATGTTAGCTCACATAAACATTGATATCCTTCCTGTGATATGATATATAACCATTACATGAATACACATGATTCTTGTTAAATCCCAAAGTCCACATCGACAAGTTGGTGCTTGTAAATGAATAATTAACTTGTTTACAAAATGCGTGACTTCGAACTTTAAACTTTCATTAATCTTCGTGATATAGTGCCTTGCTTCCTATTATACAACATCTTTCTTTTTCCTCACTTTTGAACATATATTATCAATGGATTTAAGCATTATATCTTTTTTTTCATGAATTCAAGTCATTAATGTAACTTGAATATCCTCAAATATATTGATGAAGCTTCTTTTATGAGCTTCACAAATGAATCCATTAGATACCTTTGATATGTTATTGTGAACTATTTTACACTTTGGTCTTGTACTAAAAAATGTCTCCACAAAAGTCTCTAGTTTCCTTACTTTGAAATCATCATAGGACTTCTTTGATATACTCTTCATTTGTTCCATTATCTCATCATATTCCATTTTTATTGTGCAACTTACCGTTTGTCAAAATAAACTCTTATATGTGTGACCTTTATAAAGTCTAAACCAATTTACATAGACATGTCAGACATTTTGCTACCCTAAGCTTATAGGAAAAGATTATTTAATGCATCCATTAAACCATAATAACCCAAAAAGAAGAATTGTAAGTAAAAGAATTCAAAGCACATAAAGAAATGAACATTGCATCTATGAATACTCAAAGATTACTTTCTATTGATTGCTTACAAAAGTCTATACATTTCCACTTATTTTTAGATGTTTATCTAGAATATCCAAATCCAATACTAGGATTGGTAATTTTCTCCCTCAACCACAACCAAAGATATAGGGAACGTCTAATTATTTCCATCAAGACCAACTACAGCTAATAAAGTATCCCCAAGGAATATCTTCAAAAAAATCCATCTAGTCTAACTATTTTTCTTTAGTCACCAAAAGAACCATACTTTAATGCATTAAATCCTATATAAATCCTTTTAAAGATTGACTATTCGGAGTTTTCTTCAAGTTTAGTTTGAATAATGAATTTCTCATCTTTTTTTGGTCCATTGTAACTCTTGTCAATAAGACAATAACTCTACATAATAACATTTTATAGATTCTCGTAGCATCACAATAGCTTCCTAACATTCTATAGATCCTTATAGCATCACAATAGCTTCCTATTTAGCCCCATAACATTGGGATTTAGTCATCTGTAACCCACACTTTCTCTAGAGATCATCCATTCTCTCATTAATTGGCTAATTCAAATTCCTCCTATACTTGTGTCAAAATTCATTTGTTATCAATTTCTTACTAGCTTGCTTGTTTCTTTACATTTTCCTGCAACTATACTTGTTTTATAATATCTTAGTAGCAATTTTTTTTCATTTCCAATCCGATTAGCATATACCCTAAATGAACATTGTGGCTTACAAACAACCTTAATTGTCATAATATATATCTTTATTAAAACATCATATCTATTTGTAATTGCATAATTTATGATTGTTTCACTGAAGTACATCTTATCTTTAAACTTCATGCCAATTTCAAACTGAAAATCATTCATATTCACTATTTGATTAAACATAATACATTTCTTCCTCATGATAGATGCCTTATATCATCTATCATCACTATAAACTAGTGATTAAACTTCAACGTCCCTATCCTCATATTTACTACACCAATTATGTGAACTTTCTTCTTGTATTTATGAATTTTTTGAATAAATAACCTTTTTTATTATAATCTTGTCCATTACTTCCAACCCTATCCATGTTATTGTCATATTCAAACCTACTATTTACCTTCTTGGCACATTTCTTATTATTTGCTCTTGTTGTAATATATTCTTCATCATTAGTTATATATATCATATTTTCAACTAAACCATCTCCATATTTACTCATTGGCATAACAATGAAATCTTCATTATATTGTTCCACCTAAATTTTACACAACCCTTTTTATTTCATACTCATATTCTACTGTATATTAGTTTCACATTCATTATCGATATCAGAATCATATTCTTCACCGTCTATTATTAGATTCTCATCGGCTTATAATAGATTTTAACATTATGGTAGTTCAATTCTTGCGTGTAGTTAGGTATTGACAACATGTACTTATCATGGTGTAAGATTAACCCTTTTACACATCTCATTGAATCTTTAGGAAATTTGTAAAACATAGAGATTACTATATATCCTTCATCTTTTAATGCTCCTTTTAAAACTAGCGTGTTAAGTTTATCAACACCTGTGTCCTTCTTCCTTTTGATCTTGTCCTAACATGTTTGTTGTTGTCATTTCTTTCCAACACCCCACTATGATGAAGTTCAAAATTTACTAACATCCACATTATAAATAATTGTAGCATTAGTTTCCAACAAAACATATTAATGTGGTGATAACAATAGAAAAAGTTCTTAAAACATATAATATACTATGGTGATACCTAAACACTATGATTCAGACTTAAGAAAAAGAATTAAATAACTAATTATTGACAACTTTGGATGTTTCGTTTCATCTAAGAATATGCGCATAGTTAAATGGATCAAGAAATAACTAAACCTAGAATGCGATATTGAATAATCATCTTTTTGATGTTAAATACTAGTACCATAGACAATAGTTTTGGAAGTTTTATAACTGACTAAGATTGTCTTTATTTGAATAAGAGAATTGGTGTAGATAATAGAAATAAACTTAAGCATTTTGAACTTCTCATTTAGTTATTTATGGAAGGGGAAGTGTTCTAAATAGACAAGGATTAACTTAGTGAAGATTAATATGCAATTATATTGCTCGAATTGATTAGGTTTTGGGTTGAACTCGAGCGAGTTGTTTAGCCCAGCCTGACCTAAAGCTTAAAATTTTAAAAGAAAATAATGTCATTTTTTATTTTTTAAAATTAAAATTATTTAATTGAGCTTAGTCCGAGCTTAATGGACTCTAGGTCGTCTAAGCCTGATCAAACTCTGGCTTAGGCTGGGAGCCTCATACCTGATTGAAATTTACGCCAAGTCTGGCCCTAAACATAAAATTGCCCAAGCTTGAGCTTAACTTGACCCGTTGCCACCCCCACCCACAATACGACATATGATTGGCATAATCATGTATTTGTAACATTTTTTTTGAGAAAAATTTTATTTGAATATTTATAAAATTTTAAGGTTCAATTTAGATATTTCAAAATATTAAAGTCTGATTTTTATTTATATAAAAATGTTAAGGTTAAATTCCAATATGCGAGAATTAGGTGAAGAAGATTTAATGATAATTAATTTATTTAAAGTAAATTAAAATTAATTAATTTTAAATATTTTATAATAAAAAATATATTTTATGAAACAACATGCATAAATATATTAAAAATACTATATTATCAATGATATGGCAAAAGATTGAAAGAATCATATATTTATTACATTTTTTGTGTGAAAAGAATTTATTTGAATGTTTATAAAATATTAAAGTTTAATTTAAATATTCTGAAATATTAAACTGTAATTTAAATTCATGTAAAATCGTCAAGGTTAAATTTATAATTTTGAGTTTTGACATTTATTAATTTTACAAACTTGTATGATACGACAAACAAGTTCAAAACGGCGCCGCTGAAACATCCATCGCCATGCCAACTGCAATCTACTGAACGGAAAAGCTTGAATCGAACACTATCCCTATTCCCTAACCCATCTTTCAGGGGTTTTTTGTCATCATCTTCTTCATCGATGGCGATGGCTGCCCTCCGACGCGAAGTCCGGCGATTTGCTGCCGTGCCTCTATCAAATAGCCATCCAATGACCGCTGCTCCGCGATCTTATCTCATCCCCGAGTACGATTCCATTCCTTCCCAATTTCTACATTTCTCTGGGTTCTGATGACTTATGGATTGGGATTTGTGTCCATTTGTTTTTCATTTATATTTTTTAATGTTTGCTCCTCCGTATGTGGTTGGCCGAACGTTGTTGGTTGGTGTTGTGTGTTGCGATTTTTATGTGATCATGTGCTTCTCTGTATCTGTTTGTTTGGAATACGGGGAAAAAGAAGAATCTTGAAGTTGAATGTTGATTGTCGTGTTTTGAGAATGGAGTTTGAAGTAAGTTTTACTGGTTCCAGATGATGGATTGGTGGATTCGGGTTTTCTTTTTCGATAATTTCGAGATTGATTGAAAAATTTTGTTCATGGGAGTTAGCTTTTGACATTCAATTGGTGTTTCCTTTGTAAAATTATTGTCTTTAGTCAGCGGTATCCAGTACTGTTTTTATGAGTATTAGCCTTTGAAATGGAATGTTATATAAAACTGTTGACGAGTTCAGCTGAAAACACTCTTGGCATGCTATTACTGCAAACTACACGCTATAATCTTGAAATATGTGAACTGTTACAAACTGAGTGAACCTAGCCACATCACGATTGTTTTTAGGCTCATGCCGCGCTATCATTTCCAAGCTCTTTCTATCACGTAACTTTGTGTATTCTTCGACACTTTTAATTCTCAAAAGTGGTTTGTGGTGTATAGGGAACAGGCCTCTGTTGGGGTGCGCTATATCTCTACTCAAGTTGGTATTAATGGCTTCCTTTCTATCGCCTAATTCCTTTGTGTTTAGAAAGACTTGCAGTCTTTTGCTTAATCCTAATAAATCTCTGTGAATATGGATAAATTATGATTTATTTATCTTATGCAGTCCGAAATCGCATGAAGAGTGTCAAGAACATTCAGAAAATTACTAAGGCAATGAAGATGGTTGCAGCCTCTAAATTACGAGCAATTCAGACCAAAGCTGAAAATTCCCGTGGCCTTTGGCAGCCATTTACTGCACTTCTTGGCGACTCTCCAAGTATGTAAAAATATAACCTGGTCAGGTCACTGGTTAAGTTTTGAGGTGTTCATGTTAAAATTAGCAAACTTTACATAGTACACCATCTTTTCCTTTCCAATCCAGCAAGAACTTCTCATTGTTGTAGATTATATTTTGGCAATTGGTGCCTTGTACTGTTCATATGCATGTATATAATTGTTCTGGTTGGCTAATCAACGGTAACACATTGTATAGGTAGTTTTTAGTGTGAAAGTGAAATTGTATTACTGATCTTCTATATCTGTTCACTCTTTTCATGATTTGTAATTTAAGATAAATTGGATCTTTATGGTTCTTATTAGCCATGTGAATTTTGGGTTGTTTAATTTTCTATTCGAATAGCTTATGTGACTTGATTCAAAGTATAGCCCTCCATTGACCATAGATTAAAACAAGTATATGGTTAAAGTTTGGCTTTGATAAAGGGTAAGGATATTAGATAACTTATGTTTTCAAATGCTTATGATGTTTGTTCACTTGCTAATGGTTCTACTGACTACTAAATTCTTTTTATTCACTCACAATTATGCGCTCTATTGATTTTGTTTTACTCTTCTATTTAATTGTAATCGGCTTGTTATATTGATTAGGCGTTGATGTGAAGAAGAATGTCATTGTTACCATTTCTTCGGACAAAGGTCTATGTGGTGGAATTAACTCTACTGCAGTCAAGATAAGCAGGGGTTTGAACAAGTTGGTTTCAGGTAGGCATTATTTTGAGCTCGATTCTTAGAATTTATGCACTGAGATTTATGTGTTTTGATTAGCTTATTGTGCTACCGCAGGTCCTGAGAAAGAAACAAAATATGTCATATTGGGAGAGAAAGCAAAGGCTCAATTGGTCCGTGACTCAAAGAAGGATATTGAGATAATAATCACCGAGTTACAGAAGAATCCTCTTAATTATACCCAGGTAAGTCTGTTGACTTGTTTGGATTTGTGTTAAACAAAAAAAGGATCTGTTGAAACACGATTCGTATTGTGTGCTTAATTGTGCATCACAAGTTTAGGCTAGTGAGGCAAAGACATCCTTCGCTCGTTACTTGCGGACTTTTTTTTTTTTTTAATTTGAGTTTCCAATCCTCAATTTCATTGTAGCAACATAATTCACATATTCTAGAATTATTTGTACTACAGCCTGAAAAACTAGTTTTCATTGTAAAGCAGTTGAAAATTACATATTCTAGAATTATTTGTACTGCAGCCTACAGATAATATGTAAAACAATAAACATACCTTATATGCCTCTGTGTTTGTATATTTATATATATCATGATGCAAAAATAAATGCATAAATTAATGACAATCATTTTTTATCCCTATAAAAAAAATTCCAAATCAGATGAATTATAAATTGTGTGAAAATTACATGTAAAAACTTACTGTTTCCTAGGGTGAAAAATAAGGGAGACAATTTAACATATTGCAAAGCACATTTGAAAAACATGTGTTTAATGCTTAATTACGGAAAATTGGAAAGTAATCATTTTCAACTGTTTCCAATTCTTAAATAGGAAAATAATACATGTGAATACAAAACTCTATAGTTCCAAGTTATTCTGAAGAATACTCTTAAAAAAAGATATTTTTGGTTTCTGCTTGCCAAGGATTCTTTATGTTGTCATCTTATCATGGCACTTAAAATTTCTTGAAGTTGCGTGGGAGATGCAGCCTTTGAAGATACAACGCAATTCAAAGGTACTCAGTGAACATTCTGACCTCTGTGTGCTTCAAACCATTGTGCTTTTAGGTTGCTGTCTTTGCGGATGACATCTTAAAGAATGTGGAGTATGATGCTCTAAGGATTGTCTTCAACAAGTTTCAGTCGGTGGTTTCATTTCTTCCCACCATTGCAACCGTATTATCTCCCGAGGTGATTATAATCTAGCATCAAATAAGTTGAAGTAATTGATTTCATTAGTTGTATTCATGTTGTCTTTTTGCTAATATTGATGTAGGTTGTGGAGAAAGAATCTGAATCTGGTGGAAAGCTTGGTGAACTTGACTCCTATGAGATTGAAGGTGGTGAAACAAAGGGTGAAATACTTCAGAATCTTACCGAGTTCCAATTTTCTTGTGTAAGCGTCAACTAAATCCTTTCTCTAAGCTGTACTGGGGACTTTGCTGCATTTTTAAAGCAATCAGCATGATAACAATGTCCGATATTCTATCCAGGTCATGTTCAATGCAGTTATGGAGAATGCTTGCAGTGAGCAAGGGGCTAGGATGTCTGCCATGGATAGCTCAAGCAGAAATGCTGGCGATATGCTTGATCGACTGACGCTCACTTACAACAAGTCTCTCTCTCTCTCTCTCCCCCCATTTGCACTCCCCGTTCTTAAGTTATCATTTTTGCAGTCGGAAAAAAGATTTTCTTTTGCTTCATGTTCTGTCACAATAAGTTTGGTGTACCGTACATTTTGGACTGCGGGTCAATTAGTAGCATGCAATAGTGTATTTTCTTTAATTTTGTTGCACTTGTTATTGATTTCCATGATATGTATTTTGTTTAACAGGACTCGTCAAGCATCTATCACAACTGAACTGATCGAGATTATATCAGGAGCAGCAGCACTGAAGAGTTAAATGGGGAAAGCTTGCTTCTCCCTGATATTAAGGAAATAAGATCCATACAAAGCGTTCTTTTGGTGCTACTTATTGGGGATGTATTTTGTTCAGCGTTGCTCGATAAATCAACTCACCATTATACTTTGTCTTTCGAAAAATCATGTGAAGATGGTTGGCTATCAGATGATTCTTGCTTTATTTATTTTCAAGTTTTGTGCCTTAACATCGGATGTTAAATTTCTCGGGAAATTTCAAAATTAATGTAAATCTTGCAGTACTTGACAATTCTTTTCTAGTTATGATTTTCAGCGAGGTGTGTTAAGATATGTAGGAGTGGAAAGACTGTTTCTAGCTTCCACTCAAGCCTGGATAATGCATAATGAAAGTGACCAAGAAGTAGCTCAAAGCTTTCTATAAGCATCCATCAAACTGCTCCTTTTGTTTTACCTTCTTGATTCTCCTCTTGTTAAGTAGTGATGTTCTCCGCCTGTTTATTCACAGGGGAAAATGTACGGCAGATGATCTTGTTGGGCAAGGCTCTGGAGATGATTAATTGCCTGTTTTGATGAATTTTTAGAATGTCAAAACGTAATTTTTTTTTACCACAAATGTCATTTTAAAAAAAAAGTATTTAACTGTAAAATAAAAAAAATATTTTTTATATTTTTTAATAGATATGATTTTTTTGGCAGTCAAAATACAGCTTTTGCTTTTTAAGAAGCTCAAATTTGAAGCTTCTCAAAAAAAGTACTTTTTTAGATTAATTAATGAACTTATTTTTTAGTCTTTTTTGTTCTTATGTTTTACACATAATTTTCACAATATTCAAAAACTCATCTTCCGTTAATTTTGGGAGTTATATAATATTATTTGACTTTTTTTATATGTTTTAATATTTATTTTTATTATTGGTTTTTCTTACGTTATAATCCATATAAAAGATTTGGTTAGATATATTTTCATTTATGTTTCATATAGTTTAAAATTATATAACAA
>JANIPN010000007.1:25397946-25408975 GCA_027478595.1 Erythroxylum anguifugum
TTGTTTAATATACTTTAAATAATATTTATATGTATAAATAATTTTTATTATAAAATAAAATATAGTTAAAATTAAAAATACTTTTTATTTTTTTATTGCCAAACAGTATATTGTACGAAACTCTTGCAAAAAAGTTCTTTTTTTAGTGACAGCTAAATAATCAACTGATTTCTTTAAAAGTTCTTTTAAAAAAATTTTAAAAAAATTCTACTGACTAAAGTTTTACTGTTATAAACCCTAAAGCTGCGAAAATAAAAGAAAATTGAGGTGATGTAGATTACTAATACATATTGGACACTGTGCTAGTGCTCTTTTTCTGACCTGGGAGTGGTGACATGTTACACTTTGAATTTAGTAGTTTTCTTTGTGAAATACAAATCTAGTAGTCGTCTTGAAGGAGAGTTCGGTGCACAAACTCTGCAACTCCCTTGCTAGTGCTGATGGGCCACAATAGAAGACTCCTGCTCCAAAACCAAAAAAATTGTGTTACAACGGAACTTTTCAAATCTTCTAGATATATCCTATCCTGTCGACAGATACATGCAACTTAGGAAATTGGATAGAACAACTGTCATCCATGAAAGAACAATGGCTGCTGTCGTGTTAGAGGGGGCTGGTGCTTTGATTTGTTGGCCAGCTCTGTCAACAAACCTACAAGGGAACCTAAATCTACATGACAGTTGTTGGCCTACCTCTACCTATGTTTTCAAGCTTTCATGTCAGGGTGAAGTATGTACCACAATTCCCATATTTCACTTCTCATTGGCTAAACAGAGACCTATGCGTTCCTAAACATGCTAATTGCAAGAGATGGAGGTGCTTGCTTCTTACCAATTCTTTCTCCACTGTGGTTTGCGGCTAATTTTGAGAAGATGGTGAACCAATTCGGACGACCAAAATGTGTGCGTGCCTGAAAAATAGATGTGTCAACCTTCTACATTATAAAGGAAGCAAGTTTCTGAATGTTTTAACTTGAGCACAAGTCAGCTGAGGGAAAATGATACGTCCTTAGATTTTCTTAGAACTTGATTGGTAAAAACTGTTAAGTCATGCACCGCTATTTACCTCAGTCCTAGAGACAATGTCTATGCCATTTTTGGCATGATACAATGCCTGTATTGCTCTTATCAAAGCTGATCTTGCATCCCCTTCTACATGTACACTAGTTAAGAAGTTGTGTGCTTCAATGGCGGGCTAGAAGATCAGCAAAACAGTAAGAACAATAAGACATAACAAGAACATGTAAAATAGTTTTCCAAGGAATGGACCTTTGCTACGAATGGAAATGTCCTGTGATGATCAAGCTACCTGCTTTTGGTTGGATGCTGAAATTTCCGTCAATATGTCTCTGAACCAATCAAAGGAGCTTTGTTCTCTTGTCACCCAATAGAAGTAGGCCTTTAGAGGAACCCTTGACAAGCTACATTCTTGCTCACCAACCTACATGAAGTTCACCTAAACATTGAATATGACTTGATAACAGAAGCAATTTGTTAATGTTGAAGAGAATGAGAGCCCAGTCAAAGCATCATACAGTTTCCATACGGTGCTTTTGGATACCATCAGCAATGTCTCTAAGGACACTGATGAAAGGTGTGGCTCCTATGCCAAGTCCAACAAGCACAACGATGTCATATTTGACATGGTCTTGAGATGCAGCGCCATACGGTCCGTCAATCTGTATTCTTGGATAGTCCTTGATTCCAAACAGTGTTGCCTGCACACCCAGATGACTCTTGAATGAGTTTTGAGCGTATTAAGTTGGTTAATTGCTCTAATCCTGTGCTTAGTTTGTGTTTTATGTTCTTTTACCTCCTGGAATAGACTATATAATTGGTAACTCCAGTCTCCAAGTGCTCTAATATGAACACTCAGGTGATCATCCCTAGGCCCTGAAGTCAATGAAAATGGGTGCCTGAAAATGTGAAATGGGCACTGTGGTTAGTGAATGAAGCACTAAAAAGGACACACAATCCTCTTCTGAACTATGACTATGTTGCTTTGGTGAACAGAACATGAAAACTCCATTTCCACCTTCAAAAAATGACAACACACAAAAAAATGGGGCATCAGATGGAACACAATATTTCTAAATGTTTTAGTAAACACCATTTAGTAACCTCCAGAGATATAATCCAAAAATTTGAAGGTGGGTTTCTTAGCCCCTTGAAATTGAACAAGACGTGTTGAAGAAAAGCATATGGGTCGTTAGGGTACCACTGAAATGGAGAAATCTGAGGACATTGTACGAAAATGTACATTCCACTCCGGTAACTGAAACCTGCTGGTTTCTGAAGCTGCAGGGATAGCACTTTACCCTGATAAATGCTTGCCTGCAGAAAAGGAAAGGAGAAATTGCTCTCGATGTTAAGATGTATTTATTCCAGTTGTACAACTAAATTAGTTTCAGATGATTTACTTTCAAAATTTCAACTTCATAAAACTCCGATCTGATAGCTCGGAAGATCCTTTCTCCGACATATAACGAAACAGGAATGGCAATGTACATCCATGTCTGCATGAAGAGTTGGTAGATCAATGTAGTATTCCAAGACTTGCAAGCCCATTTCTTCGAAACAAAAAGCTTACCGTTTTGTCAGTTACTTTGCTGGTCAGAAAGAGGAACATGGAGTGAACTATGAGCAACGCATATACAAGGATAAGTAGGTGGTGTGAGTACCAAAAGGTATTGTACCCTGTTAAACGCCTAATGGACCTCGGTAACAATGGAGACTGTCGACGAGGCCACCTTGTCGCTAACACAAAGACGATGCTCATTAGAATTACCATAGCAATCCCAGTTGCAGCTTCTGTTGTTGTTAATATTTGCATATATGATGGTTGATGGTACCCGAACCGTGCTGCTATGGTTTGTCGGAAAAGGGAACGATCAGAGCCACTGATTCTTGGGAAATCACAAGCAAGATGGGTTCCCCCATGTAGGATCACACCTACCACTATTCCTCCTGCAATCACCTACATCAACCAAAAATGGAAAAGTATAAACTGCCAGTGAAAACAATTGGCTTCTTATGAAGGCTACCTGATGTTTATTTTTCATACCTTGTGGAAGTTGACGTTATCATTAAACGGAACTATGGAATTGATGCTTTGATTCCTACGTAATAATGTGATGGTGTTTCGACAAACAGGTAGGAGAATCAGAGCCATGTTGAGTTTCAACGTCTCTGCTGCTCCCTTGGCTGTGCAGAGGCAATATCCCATCACTTCAAAAGCTGTTCTGTGACGGTATTGGATGAACTTCCAAGTGAAAAGTGAAGCACAAACCACCAACCACAGCATAAGTATCCATGCCCTTCTCCAGTAAGATCTGAATAAAGTTTCAGCCTTGGACATGGGCTCTTGGTATGTGTCATTGCTTTGATATGTAGATGAAAATGAGTCTCTTGGGTGGCTTATTTGGAGGAGGACTTCAAGTTGGTGTAGCTGCACCATCATCCACAGACTTGAGTTATTTCCACTATATGAGAACGTATGCGTTTTGAGAAATAGATTTCAAGTTGCAAAATTAAAAGAAGAGAAATGAGAAGCATTTTCCCCTACACCTGAATATAGCCCCTGTCTTCATTATCAAGAGTTTCCATGACTAAACCAGCATATTCCTGTGCTTCCTCGTGCGACAGGGACAATTTATTGGTTGAAGCCGTAAGCAAAATTGCCTGTAAATAGGCAAACATATTACAGATGTCAGCCTCTGTTAACAATCTTTATACGAATGGTTCAAATCATTGGATTACTGACGTAACATCATCACCTGCTTTAAATCCATTACGTTAATTCTTCCATCCATATCTCTGTCACATCTGTAAAATAAAAAGGTACAAGAGAAAGCAAGAGGATAATGAATTTGTCGTCTGAAAACAACTATTGAATTGTTCTCCCACAAGTAAGAAGATTATTACATGTCGAAGAAAATTTTTAATCTTGAACTAAAGCAAGGATGAGTCATGCGATCCCAGTTGGCATGCAATTCCCTTTTTGAGATTTCAAGTCTGTGATCCTGTCTGCTTCCTCTAAGAGCCCTCAAAAGTTCATTAGCAAACTCTGGTGATTGTTGCAAACCTGAAAAAGGAAACCAAACTAAATGACTCGAGAAGACAAGAACATAGAATCTATACATTACTGCCGACTCGTAAAAGGGAGAAAACATGAACTTCTGCCATGTGCACTGCCCAAACTGAGGCGTGTCATGCCATGCCCATGCGGGTATGTTGGCTACGTTACACCTGGGATTCAACACAGGTTTTGTCTAAATAATGACAAATATTTCTTGCTAAAATCATGTTCTTCGGAACTTGAGAATTTAATGATATGGGCACTTGTCCTATTCCAGTAAATTATCTTTTTCTCTTAAAAAATCTATGAATGAAAACTCTCACCTACACAGAAACCAAAATCTGATGACGATCTTAAGACTGGCTCAGGGGAGTTTCCGGTAGAAGCTAGTCGGTCAAATCGCTTTTCTACTTCTTTCCAGTCAATGTTGACAAATCTCAGCCACTCCATTGTAGAACCTACCGCTTCTGATGCCTCCATTTTCTCCGATGAGTAATGATGGTTCATGTCTTGCATTAGTCTCGTCAGCAATGAAAATGGGACAGGCATGGTTCTGCCATTACTTGGAGGAGAAGATGACAATGAAGCATCGGAGGAAGATGATGAAAGAGAGTATTCATGGGCTGCTCGGTTTTCTGCATGAGTTTCTTCCATTAGAAAGTTTTCCTGAGCTTTTCCAAGGAAAACTAGCCCTTTTCCTTGTTCAAGTCCTGATATGATCCAAAAGGGTTAACACTATGAAAATGCAGTAGCTATATCTTAGTTGCAGAGAGATTACGAGAGCCAGTGATTGTGTATGGTGAAAGAGAAGTAGTTAATGTTTTCTTTATTATAGGAAGTTGAAGAGATACTTCCAGGATTTGGGTGGTTTGAGTGTGGGTAACAAGAGACTAAACATTGTTGAAGACTAATGCTAATACGTGCATAATTGGTTTGGTGTGAAAGAGACGGATAGTAGAGCTAAACAAGAAAGTGGTTTTGTTGGAGACGGGAGAGATTAGGCAGAAAGAAGATATAGTAAAGGAGAAGGTAGGAAGCAGAGGAGAACTTGCGAAAATAGAAAAAACAACATCCAACAGAGAGTTGTTGGTACACAATCTTGAAATATAAGTGAGAGTTTGGACACGTGGAAAGAATATGTAACCTTAGAAGACACATATAAGCCTATTGAGTTACTCTTATTACTAATTAATTTTAGAGATGAACCTCATTTGAGCTTTATATCTGTTCAATTTATTTAGGCCCAATTTTACAAAATTTAATATGGTATTTATTAGAAAGGCCTAACTCGCTCCTAAAAGCTAGATCAAGAGGGGATGTTTGCATACTATTATAAATTATTGAATGCTCTCATATTTGTCCGATGTGAGATTCCTGACACACCCCTCTCAGCCCAGAGCAGGGTTGGACATCTGATGGACATATTGGGCAAAGGGACATAACCAGGCATCGCCCCAAACCATCGAGACAAGCAGGCTCAGATACCATGTTAGAAAGACCTAACTCACCTCCAAAAGCTAGTTCAAGAGGAGGAGGTTTGCACACTATTATAAATTGTTGAATGCTCTCATACCTATCCGATGTGGGATTCCTAACACCCTCCCAGCCCAGAGCAGGGATGAACATTTGATGGGCATATTGGGCAAAGGGACATAACTGGGTACCACCCCAAACTATCGAGACAAGCAGGCTCTGATATCATGTTAGAAAGGCCTAACTTACCCCCGAAAGCTAGCTCAAGAGAGGGAGGTTTACACACTATTATAAATTGTTGAATGCTCTCATATTTGTCCGATGTGGAATTCCTGACAGTATCAGAGTAGGTTACTCTCGGGTTAGTCGTCACCACCTCGACACGATAAACTGTGTCATGTGTTAGGCCTTAAATTAGCCGACACGTGAGAGGGGCGTGTTGAAATATAAGTGGGAGTTTCTCCTACTTGGAAAGAATATATAACCTTAAACATGCATATAAACCTAGTAAGTTACTCCTCCTATTATCAATTGATTTTAGGATGAAACCGTATTTAGGCTTGTACCTATTCAATTTATTTAAGCCCAATCTTACAAAATTTAACACGTGAGAGGAAGTCTAATAACAAAACATAATATGCAAAAGTTACACTAAAATCTTCCTCTACCCTCAGTTTATTTGAGCCAAGTACTTTGAACTATTGTTTAAAGTTCATCAATTCATGCATTACCTTTAGGCTATGTTTAGTCGGAAGTTTATTAACGGAATAAAATGGAATGTAATATTATTTCATTGTTTGAGAGGAGGGTTTATAATGGAATGAGAAAAAAATGAGGGTTTCATATTACACCTCATTCCATCCTAAATAGTAAAAATAAGAAACTTTTTACTAAATTACATTATAAATCCTTCTTCCAAACAACATTTCACTATATTACATTATGAACCATTTCATCCCTCTCAAATAATAATTTTTAATATTATATTCATTTACATTACATTCTATTATAAATCATTTAATTTCATTCCATTAAAAACCTTACGTCCAATTAAACATAGCCTTAAGATAGTTACTAAGCAACCAGTACAAAACTAGTTGAGGACTTATTAAGAGTAAAATATGACTAAGACGAAAAACTTAACGAGTAATCTTGGACTACATCAACATGGTTTTGGCATTGATCTGTAGTCATATAAGTATGTTGGGGAAAAGACTATTTTACAGAACTAGCCACAATTTAAAGTCGAGTACTAGAATAAAGTTGTTCCTTTGTGACTATAAAATTACATGTTTTAATCACGAAAACAACATTTTGTAGAAATTACAAAAGGAAGGTTGCGTACATAGATGACTTTTGCAAAGCAAGAAACCTTGTGCACTGATTTAATAGCCCAAATCAGCCGCTCACAGATATTGTCCGCTTTGAGTTGCCAATCAGGCCAAAGCCCTCACGGTTTTAGTCTTCCTGCACCTGAAAAAACATGTCTGTAGGGAAGAGGTATCTGTACCCTTATAAAGCGTACTTCGTTCTCCTCTCCAGCTGATATGAGATTTCACATTCCACCCCCTTAGGGACCAGTATCCTCGCTGACACAATAGGTCAGGAATCAGCTCTGATACCATTTGTAACAGCTCATACCACCTGCCCACATATATTGTCTACTTTAGGTTGGCTATCGGTTCAAGACCTTCACTGTTTTGCTCTTCTCGCATTGAAAAAACGCGTCTATGGGGAAGAGGTATCTGTACCCTTATAAGGCATACTTCGTTCTCCTTTCCAACCGATGTGGAATCTCACAATCCACCTCCCCATAGGGCCCAGCGTCCTTGCTGGCACAACAGGTTAGGAACCGGTTTTGATACCATTTGTAACAGCCCAGACCACCCGTCCACAGATATTGTCCGCTTTGGGTTACCCATCGAGTCAAAGCCCTCACAGTTTTACTCTTTTCGCACCTGAGAAAAAGTATCTACAGAGAAGAGACATTTGTACCCTTATAAAGCATACTTTGTTCTCCTCTCCAACCGATGTGGAATCTCACAACTGAGATACGTTTGCCTTTTTTTTTGCATCTGATAAATGTGGGCTCATATCACTTGTTCCTGTTATTATCTTTCTACCCTATTCTGTGAACATCTATCCATTTATTTTTTGTAGGTCTCATTATTTATTAGATAAATGGATGCTTATGGAACAAGATACGAAAAAAGTAATAAGAACAAATGATTTGTTCTTATAAATGAAGACGTTCGAAGCGTACTGCATGTTCAAGGCTCCTTCGGAAATAGACTGATTTAACAATTTAAGTGAAGCAGCACTCTTGAGGGGTTCTCTCACCGTGTACGCATGATCTGTTTTGGTTAATCTCTCCCTAGAAACAACTTTTTTTATTATGGAATTGATTAATATTCACAAGCAGCACTCTGATGGTTCACGTACCGCAACCGTTATCTATTAAAAATACTGAAAGGAGTATCCAAAAGAGAGTATGACGACATAAACTTCAGGCCAAGTTTATACCTTAATCAAGGTTTTGGCTCTTTTGCATTTCATTATTATATGTCTATGCATTGCTACTCTCAAGTTTGGAAGGAGTGGCATTGCGTGACAACAAGCCATTCAGTACCTTCACTAGCTTTGCTGTATTACCCTATTTCTCCAAACCGTTGCCTACAACTTAAGCCATATATAGATTCTTGATAGCAACTTAAGACTTTCATTAAAAAATTTGTTATATGGCTTTAATATTTCTTGTTTCTAAATATTGACAGTATGATAAAAATAGGTAACTCATTGGTCTGAGCTTGTTTTATTTAAAATAATTAGGTCTTGAATAGGCTTGAGTTTAGGTAACTCAGACTCGGATCTAATTAAAAAAAAGTTATTATATATTTTTAATGTTAGAAAAATATTTAAAAATAGCAAGGCCAGCCCATTGCCATTAACATAAATTTAAGGAAAAAAAACATAATGTCTTACATTATATTTAAATTAAATATGTAATCCAATCTCTAATTTTTGGTAAATTAAATGTTAACCTAGGTTATCTATTTCTATGATTTAGATAATATCAAAGTATCCTCACACTGTCAAGCACAGTTACGATTTTATGACATTGTCAAAATCATATATAGTGAAGTTTGGTCTATGTATTGAATTGGTTAGGTAATACTGCTGAAATGAAGTCACGCAAGTTAGTGAGGATACAAATGGTGTCGATTGATAGAAAGCTAGCTAGCTAGCCAAGAACAAGATACCTTTGAAGCGTTTCTTTAGTGAAGGTGATACGTTAGTTGTTATATGAAAGCCAAAGTATCGCTTTCTTCACTTCATGGTAAAAGTAACTTGGATCCTACTCCATTTCATAAGCGTTTTCTTTCACCTCTTCCATACGATAGATGAGAAGGAGATTCCAACAAATATTTTTACTATAACAAAGTAGACAATTGGCTATGACAAAAAACATAGCTAATTATCTGAAGAACGTCACCTATATATAGTAAAAAAATAGAATCTTAGTGGGAAAAAATTTAGCGCCAAATGACGGACAACGAAATAAAACGTAACCAATGATTTTTGCCATGTTTTTTTAATCTTCGTAGTTATATACTATTAGCTACGTTTGTTATATCATTAGCTATTTTTCTTATAACGTAGTCAAATACTTTTAGCGATGTTTTTCATAACATAGTCGAATGTTGTTATTTACTATGCTTTTAATAATATTGTAAAATGTTATTTGTTACATTTTTAATCCATAATATTGAATAATATGTTTTTTATATAATATATCGACATGTTTTTATTGTGATTTATTTATTTATTATTATAAAATTAAATTGTAGAAAAATATTATTAATTCAAAATATCAAGAATTGTATATAAAAAATAAAGTTATATGACTATTATTAAATTATACTAACAAAAAGAATATAAAATTAAGATGATCATTTGTTCTTATACAAGATATTAATGACAATTTAAATAACTCTTATATACACAATGAGAGTGAGCCCTAGAACAACTAGTAAAATTACTCTTTTATGATTAGAATGTCACATAAGCGCCTTCTACATTATAGGATAACACTTTCTTATAGACAAAATAATAAATAAAGAGCTAAGTTTACAAATTATAATATGTCTAGATTGCAAAACTTGTTAGAACATAACCCGATGCAGTACATACAAGGTAAGAAAAAGAAGACTTCATATTGCAGAAGAAATAAGTAAAAACATCGATTTCATTAAAAGCTCTCGTCTCACCTAGGCTATGCTTTTATTAAGTATACATACTAAGGACGAGTTGGGATGGACGACCACGCAATCCATCCCAACCGCCCATTTAATCCAACAGTGACATTCTCCCCCTCCCCCTCTGTGAAAGTTTTACAGTCATCCCGTTCCTTCATTTAATCCGTCGGTTGAAAAGTTCTGCAGCTATCTGTTCATTGAATGTTGTGCCTACCCAGTTATATCTGTCTTTTATCTTTATTGTTACTTTCCCTCTTCCATGGTTTCTCTCTCTTCCTTTACCTCTCCACCTTTGCCTTCCTGTACGGCGCTCTGTCGTCGATGTCTTCTGTCTCTCCGGCAGGTGTGTTGCTCTTTGACACAGTGCTCATAAGTTTTCCTTCTTGGTTTTTTCCTTCTTTTTGTGTTGTTAAGTCTTCGGTTTTTCTTTTGTTTCTGTGCAGGTGTTGTAGTTTCTCTCTGGCAGGTGTGTCGCTCTTTGACACAGTGCTCCGCCGTCGATCTCTTCTGTTCTCTCCCATGTGTTTCTGTTTCGCTCCGCCGTCGATGTCTTCTGTTCTCTCCCATGTGTTTCTGTTTCTACTTTGGTAAGTTTTCGTCTTTTCTTTTTGTTGTTAAGTTGTCGGCTTTTTCATAAGTGCAGGTTTTGTAGTTTCTCTCCGGCAGGTGTGTCGCTCTTTGACACAGTGCTCCGGCGTCGATCTCTTCTGTTCTCTCCCATGTGTTTCTATTTCGCTCCGCCGAAGATGTCTTCTATTCTCTCCCATGTGTCTCTGTTTCTACTTTGGTAAGTTTTCGTCTTTTCTTTTTGTTGTTAAGTTGTCGGCTTTTTCATAAGTTTTCCTTTTTCTTCCTTTTTCCTTTTCTTCTTTTTGTTTCTGTCGCTCTTTGACACAGTGCTCCGGCGTCGATCTCTTCTGTTCTCTCCCATGTGTTTCTGTTTCGCTCCGCCGTCGATGTCTTCTGTTCTCTCCCATGTGTTTCTGTTTCTACTTTGGTAAGTTTTCGTCTTTTCTTTTTGTTGTTAAGTTGTCGGCTTTTTGATAAGTTTTTCTTTTTCCTTTTCTAAGTTGTCAGTTTGTTCCTTTTTTCGTTTCTTCTTTTTGTTTGTTTCCCTGCAGGTTCTCTCCGCCAGGTGTCTCGCTCTTTCGCACAGTGCTCCGCCGTCAATGTCTTCTGTTCTCTTTCTCTCCCATGTGTTTCTGTGTCTCATGGTACTTGTC
>JANIPN010000007.1:25541183-25554020 GCA_027478595.1 Erythroxylum anguifugum
ATGTTACATAATGGATATCATCCGTAGGCAATTGAATTAAGTTCCAGGTTTTTGTTTTTCCTCTTCTTTTAATTTAACTTATATTTGATGTATATGTTAAATTATATATATATATACTGTAATTGTAAATATTTAACTTATATTTGATGCATATGTTAAATTCTATATATATAATATAATTGTAAATATTTTAGTTACAAGTTTCACTTTTACTTAATTGGTTCCTCATCACGAACTCTTGTAGTAAATTGTAATAGTTTGAAAGTTAAGGATATTTATTATTATTTTATTTGATGTTTTGAACTTTTGATGTAATTATTATTTATTATATGATGAAATTGTAATATTTTAAATATTTTATATTATTCTTAATTTTATATTTGTATGATGATAATTGTCTTTTTTTCACATTAATTATGATTATTATTTATATGTGAAATATTTGAAAATGTTTGTTATTTCGTATTAATTGTGGTTATTATTTATTATTATGATTTTTAGAAACAAGGTTAATATAAACTTATAAAGTACACGGTACAACTGTACAATATGACAATAAACTATTTTGTAATTTCTAAAAAAATTTAGGGACTATTTCATAAATTTAAAAATTTAACCGAAATGGTATCTGGTATTGACCAGTACCAGTGCAGTATTGTACCAAAACTCAATCCGTACCAAGTTTGGTATAGTATTCGCAACATTGTTACGAGGAGTCTCCGAGTCAGCCCAATTGCTTAGAAGTCTGGTAAACTCGTAAAATAATATAGTCATGGGGTCAAAATAGTAACCTCATCTGCAATTTTCAAAGAAGCTCGGTTAATAAGTTTGGCGCAACCCAAAATGTCAAAATGTTTGATTTGGAATTTGTTTACCGCTAAAAAGAGACTTAGAAACCCAAAGAAATGGCGCCAAAACCCCTAACCATTTTAAATATGGCCTTCAGCTGTCTCTTTTCTTCTACCTCCTTACACCCGTTTTCTCTCTTCTCGTACTGCGGCTGAGTTTGCAAGAGAAGGGAACTTTGTTGATAGCCCTAGTTTAGAACCAAGGCAGCGATTTAGAGAAATGGGGAAAATGGTGAGCCCAAATGCTGTGTCAACGTTGCTGTCGATTCCAAACCCTGATTCTCCCTCTGATCTTCCGGAGATCATTGTTCAAGTTACCAATCTCGAGCCCAAAGGCAAATCTTACGGGTATGTTCATATGCACGTCTCTGTATTTATTTTCTTTTAGCTTTTGTTCTACTGCAACTTGAAGGTTCATTAGTTCAATGCAGAGAGAGAAAAGTTGAAATGTTTATAGGGCACAGATCCAGTTGAATTTAGCTTGATGTCTATTAGTGTTTTATTGTTGTGTTTTTTTATTTATTGAAGTAGTTATTCCTGATATTCCAGATTTAATGCAAGTGATGGAAATATGAAGATCAAAGCAATTTTTAGCTCCCGTCTCACCTCTGAGGTCATCTCTGGGAATATTCAGAACCTGGGTTTAATTCGTGTTCTTGACTACACTGTCAACGAAATTCCCAGCAAATCAGAGAAGTAGATACTCATGGTGCATCTCTTTGGGCATTGTTCAGTTTTTATAAAGTATCTGACTGTTAACTTTTTTTATTGTCGCAGGTATCTTATTATAACCAAATGTGAAGCTGTTTCTCCTGCACTTGAAGTGGAGATAAAGGATGAAGTCAAGAAGGAAGAAGGAATTTTATTGAAGCCAAAGCAAGAAAGAGATGCTAAAAATGAGGTTCCAGAGGAAGGAGACAGAGCTTTAGTTTTGCAACCGAAGGACGAAGTTGTTACTAAATCTGCTGCCCAAATTGTCAAGGAGCAGCGAAGCAAGTAAGTTGGTTTGTTTGATGACCATATTTTAGATATTTCCTGTTGATCATTTGCGATTTTGTCTTATGTATTTGTCTGGCATTTTTTGGCTGTTTAGTCTTGTATGTGCTTTGTAGAATGGACAATGTGTATTTATGTTCTATGCTTTTATAACAGTATGGCTCCAGCTGCACGAATGGCCATGACACGAAGAGTACACTCTCTTGTTTCCTTGAATCCTTACCAAGGGAATTGGACAATTAAGGTTCGTGTTACAAACAAAGGGAGTATGCGAACCTATAAGAATGTGCGGGGAGAAGGATGTGTTTTCAATGTTGAGTTAACCGATGAAGATGTAAGTTGGTACTTAGTTGACGCCTTTATGGTTTAAAAAAAAACTTTATTGTGTGATTTGGTTGCTGATATGATAAATAAATATGAAATGTTCAGGGCACACAGATACAAGCAACAATGTTCAATGAGGCTGCGAGGAAATTCTATGAAAAGTTTGAATTGGGGAAAGTTTACTACATATCTAAAGGAACACTAAAAGTTGCTAACAAGCAATTTAAAACAGTGAAAAATGATTATGAGATGACTTTGAATGAGAACTCTGAAGTGGAAGAAGCCAGTAGCGAAGCAGCTTTTATTCCTGAAACAAAATTCAACTTTGTACCAATTGACGAACTGGGTCCCTATATTAACTCAAAGGAGCTTGTTGGTAAGAAAGTTCGGAGTGTTTTGTTAAGGATATAAAGTTTTTCTTTTTCATCTGTTTGGTGACGTCATTCTTGGGACAATGGTCAGATGTAATTGGAGTTGTTCAAAGTGTTTCTCCATCTGTCAGCATCCGGAGGAAGAGTAACAATGAGACAGTTCCAAAGCGTGATATAACTATTGCTGATCAGACGTAAGTATGGCCTTTTGTACACTGTTGTTTGCTATTATTGTACTGAAGTAAAATGTTTATGCAATTCAGGAAGAAGACTGTTGTCGTCTCATTATGGAATGATCTAGCTACCAATGTGGGGCAGGAACTGTTTGATATTGCTAATAAGTCTCCCATAATTGCAATTAAATCCCTCAAGGTTGGAGACTTTCAAGGTAGTCTTAAATATAATCGTAGTAATTTAATCTTAGGATTTATCGCATATGTATTATGAAATTTAAATTGTGCCTGTTTTTTTATCAACTATTCCGTCTTCTTTTTCTTCAGGTGTTTCTTTATCCACGCTTCCCAGAAGCATACTGCAAGTTGACCCGGAGATTCCTGAAGCAAAGAAGCTGAGATGCTGGTACATCTTTTCATCATGCAACTATGCAAGCTATTGCATGTTAACCTTTATATTTTTCTTAAATCATTCTGAAGGTTAAATTTTCCTCCTTTAGGTATGATTCTGAAGGTAAATTGACATCAATGGCTTCTGTTGGCTCTGGTTTGAGCCCTTCAACCAAGAATGGAACTTGGTCAATGTACTCTGATAGGGTTTCTATGTCCCGCATAACATCAGATCCATCCTTGGGCAGTGATAAGGTTTGTGTTTTATCACTCTTTTTACTTAAAAAGAAAAAAAATGGCTCAATTTATCTCTTAAATGCATAATACTTACTATTAGGTTACTAGGGCTATTCTTTCAAGTGTGGGCTTTGTCTATTAGGTTATCTTTTATATGCGAGTTGCTTTGATTTATGAAGCGTGGCTTGGAATCTCTAAGAGTGAATTTGCATGTCTTGTACAGCCTGCATTCTTCAGTGTTAGGGCATATATAAGCTTCATCAAACCTGATCAGACTATGTGGTATCGAGCTTGCAAGACATGCAACAGAAAAGTGACTGATGCAATTGGAGGTGGATACTGGTGTGAAGGGTGCCAGAAGAATGATGCAGATTGCAGCCTCAGGTGAGAAGCTAGAAGTAAATGAATTTAGTAGATCTAAGTACTTTCAGGAATTTGCTTGATGCAAAATATCCTCTCTTTTTTGTTCCCTTTATAGGTATATCTTGGTAGTTCGAATATCAGATTCAGGTGGGGAAGGTTTTGTTTCTGCTTTTAACGAAGAAGCTGAGAAGATCATTGGTTGCTCTGCTGATGAACTTGATATATTGAAATCACAGGTAGATTGCCAAATAGGATAAATTGTTCAACTTAAACGGATGAGGATAAACTCCAATAGAAATTAGTTTCTAAGTCAAGTTGCTTTTGTGGGTTTCAGGAAGAAGGGACTCCATATCAAATGAAGCTGAAACAGGTCACTTGGAATCACTATCTTTTAAGGGTTGCTGTTTCTCAGAATGAATACAATAATGAGAAGAGGCAAAGAATAACAGTTAGAGCTGTTGCTCCTGTTGATTTTGCTGCTGAATCTAGATATTTACTTGAAGAGATTTCTAAGATAAAAGGTTCCCATTAGGAGGGCTAGTTAAATATTTTTTTGTATGGTTCTTTCCCTTTTGGTAGATAACTATCATCTGTAATCCATGTTTTAGGCCTTGATACAGCTTTTCTTCTCATTCTAAAGCTTACCCAATTGTTATATGTTGCTAGCTTTTGTTACTACGCTTCTTTGGCCTTTGCTATCTTTGGTCAATTCTGATGAAACTTTCCAGTACGTGGATCTCTATACTTTTGGTATTTTTTTGGGGTCAAAGATATGCCTATTGTCTGAGTTAAATCTCTGAACAACATGGTTGTCTACACTACACAGCCTCACTCTCACAAAATATGCAAGGTCGAAACTTGTCTGTAAAATGACAAATAAAAGTAACCTTAACCTGTTGGGGAAGCTGTAAACAATGGGCTATCGAAGTAATTGGTTCTGCAGACGAATTCAATGGTGGATTATGATAGGCCCAATTGAGCTATAGACTGTGCTTGACTTGATTCAACGTCTATGAAGAACAATATTACGTTGGAAGAATCATGTTTTAAACTCCAAGTTTGCCTACATTTCTAAGATCAACTTTTGGTTCTTCAATTGGTTTTGAAGGCACTGTAAGTATTTGACTTGGGATTTTGTAGTTTCTGGTCTGATTACAAGCATTATTTCAATGTCAAATCCAAGCAAGGAGCAGAAAGGAGACCACTGATTCCCTTATTTTCTTCCTAAGAGAACATAAAAGGACAATTAGAAGATAGTTCATCATTTACATTCTTTTTCCTAAGAGAAAAGAGAGAGAAGTGGCAAAGAGAGACTATATTAATATATTCAAGGGCCTAATAATTGCAATCTATTATTCCTGGCGTTCAGTTTAAGAATGCACCAAACTGAGGAACTAAGAAAAGTTGGGGCATGAAAGTAGGTATAAACATGGTGATATGAGAAATCAATCCTCATCCATTTTTGTGTGAAGAAAGCAAGGATGCTAGTTGTTGCAACAACTTGGATGTAGTCTTGTCAATATGACTGCCAGAGCGAGGTGCTGTCCATTCTTGAAATTCATGTAAGCTTCCTGGGAAGTCTGTAAAAAGTCCATCTACACCCATCTTGTTAATCCAGTAATTGTATTCTGCATACGGATCTTGATGGAAGTCATAGTGCAAGAACGAATTCTCGTTCCGATAAGTGTAAGGGTGCACCTGAACTCAAACAGAACTTTGATTAGCTTTCAAGGAAACTAATTAACACTCAAAAAACCTACATTTATAAATTAGAACTGAAGCAGTTGAGATGGGCTCAAGAGTTTCGCAATGAAGATGATGTCAAAGCATGGAGAACGAAATGGTATGTTTCTTTTTCATGAAAGTAATTTTGCTACTCATGATTGTTGCAGGAAAAAGAATGTTGATCATTCTACCACATCCATTACAATATGTGGAATGAGATTGCCATTGAGTTTCAGGTGACTGCATATTTTACTAATGGCAATATCTCATACAGCTGCAAGAAGCAAGCACTTGATTAGTGCGATTAAGTTGTTTCCAGTTGAATACTAACACTTGTTATTGTCATTGTCCAACACTGATCTGTACAAAGTCCAAAAGTTGAGCAATTGCAGTAGTTAGTTTAAAGGGAAAGCCTGCTTCTGCCACCCTCAAACATCTCATTTACATTTAGCAAGTTGCCTCTAATTGCCATTTTCTCTACCCTAAAACTTCAAAGACTTGCTTGTCCAAGGCCATGGTATTGAAAACATGAGATAATTTGTGAGTGAAGGCATTCACTTATTCATAAAATGTTCAACTGAAAAGAAAAGAAGGCATCTCTTGTCATGCACTAGACTGCAATAACTGTAATGTTATCTGTTGCTTAGAAGACAAGTTACCTGTAGGTTATGGGCATGTGCTCTAGCAACAAGATCAGTTGGAAATTGCAAGTAATTGTTCCTCACAGGAACGACTGTGTCCTTCCAAGGTCCAATACCCACCACATAATTCTTAATATAGTCCAGAAAAGCATCAGAAGTGATTTCCTCATAGGACTGCATATCATCAAATTAATGCACGGTGCTTTAGTTAGAACCAAACTGGTTTAAGAATGTCCTCAAAAGAACTTAAAAGAAGTAATTGATAGCCTTAGAGTTAGGGCAGTAACCTGATTAGTGTCTTCAGTCCTAATATTGACGTCATCAACCAAGAAGACTTTTGGCAGGTCTGTGAGACTTGATATGTATACAAGAGAAGTTGAAGCAAAGGACTGTATGAAAACAGGTTGCTTCAACCAGTCTTTGGACATATATTGACCTTTGTATCCATATTTCTGAAGCATCTCAACAAACTTGTCTTCATACTTTTTACCAGAAGGCCATTTCACCTATAGTTGGTACAGCCCAAAGGTAGAGGATGCATGAGTGTTCTATAAGAATAAAGCTAACGAATTACCAAACTTAAGTGATAAAGCACATCCTAAACCCCATATCATTGCATGTTTGTGACATGGACTCAGTCATTTTAGTTCCATGTCAAAGAGCTATGTACATCAGTTAGCACATTGAATAAAGTCATCCTAGGAAGTTTTATGTTGATGTAATACCCTTCCAAACCAGTGTTCTCATCCTGACTTAATTTAGAGGGGGGATTTTCTATCACAAAGTGGTTCTAGCATCAAAATTAGGGGAGGGAATCCTACCACAGGCAGGCAATCCGATAAGACCAATGAATCTTACTGCTTAACCATACTTTTTGCTATAATATAACAAAAACCTTCTTACATTCTGGTTAATAAAAACTGGATTTTTCATCTCTGGATATATTCCAACAACTCTTGGTGCGTCCAGTGCAATCGATATGAACTCTTCAAAAGTGATCATAGGAAAGATTCCTGAAGAGGGATAAATCAAGAGAATATAATCAGCTTTCTACATTATAAACTTAACAATAGTTGCTAGTTTCTTATGCAGAGCAAATGTAATTAATTGAATTTGCTTCTACTCAATCATGCTAAGCTGAAAAGTTTCCCTTCATCTTTCTACACCAAGATCCTTATATAGGGGAATAATATGGATCTGTGTGATTAAGATTTAAGCCAAGGAGCAAATCAAACATCAACTTGTCATTTTCAGCAAGGCTCATTTGTCTTTAATGATAAAGTTTATGTTATGCAGGTGTAGTCAAGCCTACTGAAAGTTTAATGATAAAGTTTGTAATAGCTCTCAATTAGGATCACAAATAGAATGCTAAGTGCATATCATTCCTATGAAAATGATAGAATGCTAAGTGCATATGATTCCTATGAAAATGATAGAATGCTACGTGCATATGATTCCTATGAAAATGCAATTTTCACTTATAAATGTGGCTTTTCAGACATTCAGAAAGCTTCACCCACAATGGCACAAGCTTAGCTTCCTGTTCTGAACAACTTTGTATCTTTAACTTGCTGGAGAATTATGAGGCTTGTACATTATCTACGGCCCAAGAATTATAGATGACTACAATCAGTAGATAGTTCGGGGAGGTAAGTGAAATATGTACTCAGGGATGAAAAGAAATGAAGTCTATACGAACCATTATACTGTGGATCCCGGACGCCGTAACGGTTCTTTAACCTTAATGTCTTCAGTTCCTTGAGAGTGAAATCAACTGTAGAGGTTGAAGAGTAGTTTTTCAAAATTCTCTCTACTGCGTACATGAGAATTTGGCAGAATACACATGAGCACCCAACGACTTGACCAAGGATTCTTACCAATGAAAAAGCCGGTCATGTTGACTCCTTGTACTTCACAGGTTCTTTTACGATCTGCAAACTCCTTGCGCTCAGCAATGTCTGTGGTGTCATCAAGGATGACATCATGAGAGCATACCAGGACACCATCTTTGGAGGATAAAATATCTGTTTCTATGAAGTCTGCTCCCTCTTCAATAGCCCTCTGCAACAAAGAAGCTATTAGTTATCGCAGAAAGCATATACGGATTAAACTTATCTTCATGGAATTTAGTCTCTGTTGAAGTATCAGCCAATCCAAAAATGTAATAAAGGATCGTAGAGGGGAGCACCATGTATGAAGCAGCAGTTTCTTCGGGAATCTCCCCATTTGACCCACGATGTGCAATATTGTAAGGACGAGAAATCTGCAGAGGTTTTTTGTTGCCGTGGTATTTATAACTAGGAAGAGGATACAATGGCCTTGCAACACACGTGAAAGCAAGCAATACAACTAAGACTGCAATATAACCTGCTGTATAATGCATACAATTTATCAAAACGATGATCCACAAACAGTAACAGTAACAGAACATGGACTTTTGGCTTCTATTTTACGTAAAAGTTAAAACCAGTTTATGAACATCTACATTCTGCAAAAAGAATCTGTTGGATCTAGTCATTAGATGATAGGAAATTTGATTAGTATAGATATGGAGCTTTATAACAGTGGACTTCGTCTACCAGGGCCATAACACAAAAGATTAAAAGTAACGTGCATCAAATCTAAAACGACCCCATTGTGCAATGTCAGTGCTTTGATATTGAATTCATATTGATCCATCATCTTATCTTTTCCTGAAGAACTGCCTGCTGTCAGTAAATGGCATCCTCTACTTATTTTCAGAAAACCACAACACTAACGGAGATAAGAAGGAAAGTACAAGGAACATGGTGTGGATTGTCATCCAACGTGAATGAATTACTCAAAACTGAAGAACCCAAAAAGCAAAGTCAGCTTACTTGTCACAGCCTTATTCATGGCTCAAACAAACTTACTGAAGCTGAGTGTGTTGCGTGTTGACAGTGAGAGGTGGTCATATACATATATATAAATTCCATACTATGATTAAGAGTGGAACTAAGAGAGTAATAGGTGTACACGGCAGTCTACAAATCAAGAATATTCCGAGGATGGCGAGAAATAAGCTTAATGGATATGAGTAGTTGATCGGCTTTAGCAGAACTAACTGCCTACTGACTAGGATTATCTCTTTCTGGGACGGAACAGGAATCCGGTACATCAAACTCAGAGATAGTGTATACTATAGACGCTGCTTTTGGATTGGATAGCGTGATCCTATACAGTACATGGTACTACAAACGTGGAAACTGTTTCCACATCAAACACAGCCATGTAAGGATTTAGTTGAGTTTGGTCCTAGTAAGATGGCATAAGATTGTCAACACTCCAATTTCTCATTATGATTTAAGGGTTTGAATCTCAAAATGTCCTAGTTTTGTTAAACTTAATTATGTCAGACTGTCGTTAATGAAAATAGTAACGTCGGGTTATAATTGAAAAAAATTAAAAATTTAAGTACTTAATTCACTTTTTAAAATTCGGATATTATAATTACAAAATTGAGTAAAATTTGAGGATTTTTTAAATATAGAATAAACCCCATAAATTAAAAGGAACAAATAAGTTTAATATAAGGATTTTTCCTTATATCAACATGTACAACAACACCATATTACTAAAGATTTACACTCTCATATTGTTAATGTTCAATAGTGCTTGACAGACATATGAAGTCAGTACAGTTCCAAACCTCTAACCTAATCCAAGGGCATGATGTCCTGCTAAAAGTATCACCTAATAGAACATTATTGCAGAAACATACGAGTATGAGACAATTGTGTCTTCAAGAGCACAAGAGATTGTGTAAATGCTGAAATTACGTAAATGTTATCTATGTAAGATGATGATACAAAATATCTGTCGTTTCATCAATTCTTATATGAAGATATCAGGGATGATATTTTGTTCAATAATTCGGATGCAGTTTTATCATCATGACCATCCTTTGACAGAGGTGAAGTCCATTCCTGAAAGTTGTGGAGGCTGCCTGTGAAGTCTGTGAAGAGTCCATCAACTCCTACTTTGTTAATCCAGTAATCATATTCCTGATATGGGTCTTCATGAAAATCGAAGTGTAACAATGAGTTCTCGTTTCGGAAAGTGTACGGGTGCACCTACATGTGGATCACAATTATTGAATGGATGGATTTTCATAGAACAAAGTAACGAGAACAGGTGATTTGATCAAACATGAAACTGGTATGTGAAAAAACTAATGCCAAGAATTTAACAAGGCTTCTTAAAAGAAACTTTAATAATGTAAATTAAGCTCCAAATGTTGCATAAGTAGGACTTAACATACCCCAACATTCATTTCTCTACTTCTTTTACACCTTGAACATGAAACTTCTAAAGAGTTTTCAGCATTCCATTAAAGGGCAACACTATCAGAGTCACTGTTATCGCTTTCTTTGAAGTCTTTTAGTCCAACAGTTTGTCTTGGTTTAGTTTGTTGCATTTTTCAAGTATTTTAACATAGAGTTGAACTTGATTTTAATTTATTATTTCTTATAAACTTCAGATTCTTACATATCTGCTAACCTAATTTATATTTTTAATTATATATAGATTATTATTTGTTAATCAAATGAACTCAACTCAACTCAACTTGTTCATAGTGGGATCAGCAGAGTTTGAGGGGTAGATGGGTTGAGTTTTACACCCTCATGCTTGTGCACTCCAAACCATAAGTCCACTCAATTTGATAAAAGAGTCCCTAAGCAGCGTGTGAAGCTATTTCTTGGCAGGATTATACAGGTGAAGCCATTATTTTAGTACAACTATTAACAAAATCTGGCCCGCAAGTATGACTTCAGCTGCATAGTACTACGGTTAAAAAAAAGAAGGAATAAACATGTTTCAAATCCTAAAATTCAACAATTTGTAGAATCACTACAATCCATCATGATGTAACAATTTAACATGAAAACACATTTAAATGAAACAGATGAGCACAAGTTTTGGGTCGATCTGATATGGCAGAATGACAGTCTAATATGGACTACATATTTGCCACATTATGTTGGAACTCACATTTCATTCAACTGTCAAAATCTACAATTACAAGTTTTAGGAGTTCTAAGCTTTACCCAGCTTATGCTGCAAACAAAGGAGAGCAAAAGTAGAACACCAGACAATTACCTGTAAGCCATGAGAATGTGCTCTGGAAACAAGATCTGTTGGTGTTTGCAGATAATTATTCACTACAGGAACAATTGTGTCTTTCCAAGGACCAATTCCCACCACATAATCCTTTATGTAGTCAAGATAAGCATCGGAAGTGATCTCCAAAAATGACTGCAAAATTGCCAAATCCATTCAACAACATGAGAACCTCCAAAGATATCACAAATAAGAAACTTCATAACATTAAATTAGTCAAACAATAATTGGAGCCTCGTAAATGTCATGGGAATCCAGTCACATGACCTCTGCTATGAGAAACTAACGCATCAGTCACAGATGGGACCTGTACTATCAGGAGGAATGCAAGCAAAATAACAGGCCCATAAATATGTCGAGCAGATTAAATTATAGTGCCTGAAAAAATCTCAGGCTCTAGCTATTGGACCATTGTTGATAAGTTCATCCATTGTAAAAAGAGTACTTTTCAGGATCATAATGGTTCAAGGAAAGATATACAAACAACCCACTTGAATAATGCTGATATTAATGGAGATGAAGATCATACACATATGAACCTATATAGATGAGATGCACAGGAAAATACAAACCTGATTAGTGTCTTGCGTGGGCATGGTAGCATCATCTATCAGTAAGATCTTGGGCATGTCTGTCATATTTGACATATACACCAGTGAGGTCGGAGCAAAGGACTGAATAAACACGGGTTGTTTTTGCCAATCTTTGGACAAATATGAACCTTTATATCCATAATTTTTCAGTGTCTCCACAAACTTATCCTCAAACCGCTTACCACCAGGCCATTTGACCTGTTGCAGATATAATTCAAACATCATTGGCTTACACAAGATTTTTCTGCAAATCTATCAACGTTTTATCAAGTTTCTAAATGCCAAGCACATATTTTATCTGATATAAACTGCTTCTACTTCGATATATTTTCATGGAAACTGGGTAAAGTACAACAAGACATTAACTCCTATCTTTTTTGCCAAAATACTCAACTTCCGGAGATCTAATACCGCAACCAGCAGGAGTTCAGGGATGCTATAGAAAAAGAAAATGTTCCAAGTCCATTCAGACATAAAAACAATGAAAATTTCTTACGCCTGATTCTTTATGGAAATTTTCTGGAAGAAATTCCTTACATGTTGGTTGATAAATACTGGATTTTTAATCTCTGGATATATTCCAACAACCCGTGGAGCCTTCAGTGCAATCGATATGAATTCGTCAAAAGTTATAATAGGAAATTTTCCTGATGGACACAATGCAAGAAAAAGATTAGTTTCCATTTGGTCCGTATGTTGCAGAAAGAAATCAAAAATTAAAATTCTGTTACTATCACTTACAATCAGAAAACAAGAATGATGTAACAGTTATGACAATCAAAAACATGATGAAGTATGCTCTGTTACAAGATACAAGCAAATTAATTACAATTGAATCCACGAGGTAATTGCACTCAACAAGAATGTTTATAATAACTAATTAGATTACTGATACTCTGGTGAGACTAGATTCCAGTAACAATACAGTAAGAGGAGAAATACGAAGCCTAGCAATTAAGGCAATATGTGAGGGTAAATTGGGGAATCTTAGAGGGGGGTGAGTCATGTGGGTGTTAGTTAGAAAAGGGAATAAA
>JANIPN010000007.1:25554120-25564484 GCA_027478595.1 Erythroxylum anguifugum
GTGTTAGTTAGAAAAGGGAATAAAATGTTGTTATGGGGAGAGAATGGGGCATTCGGTTATGATAGGCTGAAAGGTGAATGTCTAGACATTTAGCTAGCTCTCAAAGTCTAGCTGAGGAATATCAATTTCATTGTTTCTTCATCTCTTTTCCATATTTCTTCCTATTCTGTTGCTGTTTGTGTCTGCATCTAGTGCAGGTTTCTGCTACTTTTGGTTGTCATATTGTTAGAGCTGGTGTTCTCTAACAACTCCATCAAGGACAGATTTTTGTTGGTTGACGAAAGTACAATGAACAATGCTATTCAATCAAAGAATCTTATTGTATGTTGTCATACTGCCAGAACAGATAATTTTCTGACGGAAATACAGCTAACTTTTCACACTGTCAGTACAAAAAAGTGCTCAGAACTACTTAAGCTTATCTTTCCCTGAACAGTTCCACTTAGCCATGTTCTTTTCCATATGATGATCATCACCTTTTCCACTACTGGACTCAGAAACTTTTCATACTTTTGACTAAAACCAATTCTTGTGTGATGAAGACCTACTGGAAATAAGCCCTGAAGTCAATAGATATACTCTAATGTATGAGTAGAAGCAAATCCGTCCACTTTTCCATATCTAACCAGAAAGCTTAGCCATACAGTCCATTTGACTGTAATTGAGGCATTGGCAACCAGAGACATGCTAACCAAATGTTATTCTTATCAGGAATTAGAGGAATACTTACAATCATGCGACTATTATTATATTAAGATTGCTAGTATCCATTACTCGGATCTTCCCAACAACTTAAGCTTTTGGTTTGAATGGTTATTAACATGGCATAAGAGCCTTATGTTATAGAGATGTCTTGAGTTCAAGTTGCGTCAGCCTAATTTCTGTTGGATTTGTCACTTGTTGAGTTTGTCTACACTTTGTATCAAAAGGTATTTTGGGATAACGTAAGATATTATAGGGTCTCAACCAAAAACTTAAGCCTAACTTAATTTTTATTAAAAGAATGCAGGCTTTGCATCTTGACAGTTATCAAAATAAGAAACTAAAGTATAATAAAATTGATGTATCATTAGCATCAGCTGTTTCTGAATTATGGATGACAAATTGTAAAATAGCTCTAAATAACATCATGCAACTGAAAGTAACAAACATTCAAGAACAAAAATATATTTAATTGAAGAAAGTAAACAACCATTATATTGTTGATCCCGGCTGCTGAATCGCTGCTTCACCCGCAATTGCTTCAACTCTCCAAGTGTAAAATCAACTGCGTGCAATTGGAATAACTTTCCTCGTCATCCTGATTGAAACCTCAATAATAGAAACTAGCTTGTTCAGGATATCGAAACACCCAAAACGACACACTTGAGCAGATAAATACAGATACTAAAGTTCTACAAGAGTTCATGTGGCCATGGTAAAATTATGAACCAAGGTATCACTAGCAGGAAGTGGCATAGGTTTTGTACCTGTGAAAAATCCAGTGGTATTGGCCCCTTGAACCTCATAGGTCCTTTTACGATTTGCAAACTCCTTGTGGTTTGCAATGTCAGTAGTATTATCAAGGGTAACGTCATGGAAGCATATAAGGAAACCATCTTTAGAGCACAAGATGTCTGTTTCAATGAAGTCTGTTCCCTCTTCTATGGCTCTCTGCAAATAGCAGTGACCAAGTAAACTGATTATGAAGAATAATGTTTAGCAAATGCAAAAGAAAAGGGGAAAGAAACTGTGAGAAGAGTTAATAAATTGAACAAATGTGTTTGGGGGAAAGAAACAAGATCATATCAGACATATGCCTATTTAACTTAACACATATAAAGCAAAAGCTATGCTGTATGGATGGGTCAATTACTATGCGAACAGCAAATGGATATGTATCTTTGTAAGGAACCACATATGAATAGCTAGACTGACCAACAGAACTTCGCACTGCCATAGATCTGTGAATTTTAATAAAATCTATTTATTGTCTTCCCTTCTTCCAAAAGGAATTTACCAACTTTCTTAATTGAAAAAAAGAAAAAAGAAAAAATGGGTGCATACAGCTGAGCGTGTGACTTATCAACTTTAAGGAAAATGCTCAACTAGACTTTCTGAACGCATAAGCTGATACATACAATGTATGCAGCAGCAGTTTCTTCAGGAAGCTCTCCATTTGATCCTCGATGTGCAATATTATATGGGCGGGAAGTCTGTATGGGCTGCCTATGATTATGGCTTATTTTGCTAGGGAGCGGATAGATTGGCCTTGCAACACACACGACCACTAGTGATAGGCATATGAATGGAACAACATCTGCCATTTATCATGGTATAGATTAACTTGGTCAGCTTCATACTATCTTAAGAATTGCAAAGAAAATACCAGAATGTACAAATAGACAAGTACCTGAAATGAAGAGATCACAGGCCCTCTTACACGTTAATCAACAAATATAATACCATTGGGTCTTATAAAAATCTCAATCTGGTCTGTCTAACATTGAATTAGAGAATCTTGATAGCGGGGAGAAGTAATAACTAAAGTTTCGTGATGGGACGAGTTTGGGGACAAGGAACATAACTAGGTCAGCCACTTTTACGTATGCAAGATTAATAACTATGACAAATGCAAATTTCTAACATGATTTTAGTTCTTTCTATCCATAATTTGGAACCTCTAGTTTTAGAACAAAAACAAGCTCCATTATCTTAGCCATTTGACTGCTCAAGAGATGCAAATGAATCTCATACCGGAATGCCAATATCATCATCACTTGAATGCCAATATCATCGTCACTTACATATTCCAACAAATATCCCAAATATCGCAATAAACCAACACCGAAACAAAGAAGCACACAAGCATCCAGATGAAAACGAAGAAACACATAAATGTTAGACAGGAGAAAACCAAAGAAGGAAAATAAATGTGCATCAAGACTAGCCTAGCCTAGCCTAGGAGTCAAGCAATGCACAAATCAGAAAAGACCCAGGAAGTGAAAGAACATGATTCGTGCACCCACATGTTAAAGCCATGATCTTGGCGAAGCTTCGCCTGCAACACCACGCTCGGTCTCCGTCTATTTCCATACGGTCTGTTCAATGTAAAAGCACCTTTTCAATGAGAAAGCCTCCCAACTCTTTTCCCCCTGAGCTAGTTTTCTACTTAGTATTCCATGAAGTTGTCATCCAAGTTCGAGGCTGTATCTAGTGTTACAGATTGTATTGTGCCCAGATGATTCTTACCTGTCAATCTTTCACAACCTGAAGGACATTACTTGCATTTGCAGATAAGCGTTTACGAAAATGTTTTTAGTCCACAATTGTTCGGTTGACTTATGAATCAGTTGGGGACAGGTCATGTGAGCTTGTCCAAGATGAAAATTTTAAGACAAGATTCTACTTGTCATTTGTCCATACTTGTATTGTCAAATTTTGGAATCCTTGAGTTACTTGACAAATTAACGGACTGAAATTGTAAACAGACTGTATTTGTATGCTCCGCATGGACTTGTTTTAGGCACAGTATTTTGTCGTTGACTTTTAATAAAAGTATTTCATGTATCTATACAATCAATTAACATGGATTTGATTAGAAACCCAAGACAAGGAAAGAACGAAATCGTATGCTTCAGAAGTCGACTCTCAAAAATATATGTTCTGTACTTTGTAATTGTATCCACGTTTTTGTTCATGCAACAGTCAAGAGAGATATTGCTCAATCCTTTTACTTCTCTCAATATGCTTACTTCAATCCTTTGCTTTGTTTATAGAAAAAACACTCCAATTGCAGCTAATCTAGAAACTTGTAACCATACACGAAACTCAACTTTAGCCGCTAAGGATCAATTTCTCTATTCCCGTTTTGGGCACAGAGTAATACATGAAAACAGAAACAACCATCTTCTAGTCAGCGTCCAGATTTATTCATGATCTACACAAAATTAAGAAATAAAATCTGCTTTTACCGGATTCCAAGTCAAGTCCAATTCAGGCTGCAAATTCAATAGTCTTACCCCAATCTGACTCGGGAACTCAGGTTCACAAAGAAATTCAGGCAGGATCAGGACACCTCATTGCCAACCCCAAGGATAACATCTATGGAAATTTCCGCTTAGTTAATAGTACTTCATGAAACTAGTAGTTGAAACTACAAATTTTAAGCAACATTCTTGGATTACGCTCGATTCAACTTCAGTTTCACGCCCTCAATCAAAATCAGATGAGAAGTTGGTTGATATCAAAGAATTACACTTGGCATGAGGCATTATTCACGCCTATAAGATTAAAGCTCATTTAGACCATCAATTAAGACGTAATGGTTCTAACAGCTGATTAGTGAGTGGATCATTCAAACCTTTCAATTCATAGATATAAATCTCGGATACAACATTTTGTTATTTGAAGTTTGATTGTGTCATAGCTCAATAATTAATTTGTATTAAGTTTATCATTGAATACTGCATTGCAGATAGAAACTAAAAAGGTTGTTGAAACAACAATTAGAAGCAGGACCTCCCCATCACTTATATCAATCCTAAAGTATATCAACAATAAATCTGAAGTAGCTTGGACACTATTTATAAACAACTATGCATGCAAGAGAAGCCATTTATCACATATGTCTCATTCATTCCCAAGGATCAAGGAGTACATGTTCACATTCAGAAGTGACTAAGATTGTCGAAATTGCAACATGAAAACCTGTCATTTAATGAGACCCTGATTCATTTTCCCCGAAAAGTAATCATCTCACTTCAATATAACACGACAGACACCTTAAGGCATACTAACTCAACTGTCCAAAACTCAACAGGATAGCAGCAGGCAGTTTATGCATCTCTCATATTAACATGAGATGACCGCAGTCTCGCATCAAGACAATAGACCCCACAAAAAGGCCAGCAGCACGCAACAATTTCTGTAAGAAAAGAGGAGAACTTGTCAATACAAAAGAAGAAACAAAGTCTCACTAAGGTTTCACCATATCAGCACTACTGTATTGCATTTTCTATCAAGATGAAGTAAATGAAAAGCTCTGGTACTGAATGCCTCATCAAACTAACATGACAATTAAAAAGGGGAAAACCAGGTTTGTGCCTATTTTCAAAGATACAACTCCGAATACACAAATAAAACATGGTGCTTTCCACTACCACTCCATTTCCTCGTGAAACAAAAAAGGCCAATGATTTTCCTAATGTAGGAACATGAACAAAAATAACAAACTTAATCAATGAATTAATCAGCAAATAGCTCAATTGACTGTTTGACAACAACTTCCCATCTTGCTTCGAGATACAAACAAGTGGCATGGTAAATTGTTTTCTTCTGCCCTTTTATAGTCCAAAAAAAGTCTTAAGGCAAAAAAAAGAAAAGAAAAAGAAAACACAGTGGAATGTGAGAAGGTGTTAAAATTTGAAAGATTGAGTTTAAATAAACTGAACACATATAAGCCTAAATGAGGTTCCGTTTTAAAACCAATTAGTAATAAGACAAGTAACTTACTAGGCTTATAGGCATGCTCAAGGCCATATATTCTTTCCATGTGGAACAAACTCCCAATTATATTTTAGCACACTTCCCTCACGTGTAGGCTAATTTAAGGCCCAACACGTGACATAGGTTATCACATCGAGATGGTGACGATTAACCCAAGAGCAACCTGCTCTGATACCACGTTAAATTTTGAAAGATTAAGCCCAAATAAACTGAATACAAACAAGCTCAAACGAGGTTCCATCTTAAAAAAAAATTAGTAATAGGAGTAACTCACTAAGTATATATGCATGCTAAAGGCCATATATTCTTTCCATGTGGGAGGGGGAGTGTGAGAACCCGTAATAATAGATACTGTTTTAGGTAAATATTGGGTATAAGATATGCATTGTTAGAATCCCAAAATTTAAGGGATTTTCAGATAGAGTCAGTTTCCTAGTTTAGTGGGATTAGGGGATTAGTTTCCTAATTTGTGTTGTACTCTTTGTATATAACTATATATATTGCCTATTAAGTAGCAATAATAGATAACTTAAAACCCTAAATTTTGCTATGGTATTAGAGGTTTAGGCTCGAATTTTTCTGGGAAAAATAAGGATGGGGGGTTGAGCCTTCATTGCCGTTCTCTTCTTCTTTTGAGATTCTTTTCTTTTGTCTCTGAATCAGCCTTTCATCACTAATTTATTTTATTCAAACAGTCAACCTTCATTGTTGATTAATTTCGTTAAGTAGTGACTGCACATAGAAGTGAAGGACAATGACAGAAAACAAGGATAGTGGATCAATCATTGTGGCTTCATCAGATGAAGTAACCAAGACTCAATCAAAGGGTAATGGACAAGCGCAAGTTGCTGCAAGTAGATCCCTATAGGAAGACAAGCGAGACTCAAAGGGCTTCAATCAAGATGAAGTGGAAAAGATAAGAGCATTCGTTAGCAACAGAGAGAAACCTGCAAGTATAAGTAAAGTCAAGGAGATCACACATTGTTCATTAAGCATTCAGCCACAGGGAAAGTAACAATACTACTAGTCTATGTGAATGACATCATACTAACAAGAGATGATGAAATAGAGCAGCGGATCTTGAGTAATTGTTTAGCTAAGGAGTTTGAGATTAAGACTTTGGGAAGGTTAAAGCATTTTCTGAGAATTGAGGTAGCACACTTCAGAAAAGGAATTTTTATATCCCAACAAAAGTATGTTACCGATTTACTCAAGGAGGCAGGTAAAGCTGCATGCAAACCTGCAAATACACCCATGGGGCCGAACCTTAAGCTGGGAAAAGCAGATGAAGATGTTCCAGTCAATAGGGAAATGTATCAACGCCTTGTAGGATGACTCATCTATTTGGCACATACCAGACCTGATATAGCCTATGCCATAAGCATAGTAAGTCAATTTATGCATAGTCCTAAAGAAGTCCACTTACAGACAGCGCATAGAATTTTGGAATACCTAAAACCATCAAGCAATAGCTTGGATGAAGTTGGTCATTCTAATACTTAATTGCACAAATATTTTACTAAAACCATCAAGCAATAGCTTGGATGATAGTTGGCCCCACCCTCGACGAAATGGTCTTAGGATTCAGACATCAACCTCAATGCATTAAAAAAAAACATCACTACAACATGTTTAACGAGAGTTGAACATTTGAATAATGGACACATCTTTTCCCATTAAAGCCTCAGCAATTTTTGAGCAATTCCAACAATATTCTAATGTGAAATAACAAACGCACACTTCTCCGTTTTTCCATCATTTTTTTTGAAATTCTATAAGTAAGTATCAGTTTATTCGGACAACAAAAACGCGCATGGCTATGATCAGCCCAGAATTGTCAGATTATAAGTTGACATCTCTACCACAACCAACAGGACCCATAAAATCTATCGTAACAATTTTGGTGATTAAGTAACAGAACAAACAAGTTAAGAAATCCAGGGAATAATTTCCCAACTAACCCAAAAGACGAGGGCAAATCAAAAAGTTTTTGTTAGTAGCTACAGAGAAAGAGAGAGAAGGATACCATATTGAGCGCCCATTTCTCTTCATCGTGCACTTGGGAGTGCCAAAAAGCTTTAAGCTTCTCGAGAGCAATGGTAGTGTCTGCCATTGACGCACCGAGAGGGAGAGAACAAGGGTTAATTTGGGAGTGAAGGGTTTTAGTTTTAGGGTTTAGCGATTTTGTTATACAAAGAGAAAAGCCGGTTATGTACAGTTTGGGCTTCTTGGAATTGGGCTTTCTTGAAAGTTTGGTCTGATTTTCTTATTATTTGGGCTCCTCCAGTATTCTCACACCTATTAATATGATTGCGTAATCTATTATCATCTTAAACTATTTAATCTATTATTAATTATTAATAAAATATGATAAATTAATATATTGTTATTTGTAATAAAATAAATTATCATTTCATACAAAAAAATTATTTATATTTTGTTATTTAAATAATGAGATATAAATAAGATAAATCAATACAATAATGGGCAATTTTATAATTTTATTTATTATTTTAAAAACCAACGAGAATAAATGAAAATAAGATATTAATCATCTTATTTTTAACAACATTGCATCAATAAATAAAATTTCAAATGAAAGACTTAATTTAATATTACATTAAACTACTAAATATATTATCAATAGTTAACAAAAATAATAAATAATATAAAATAAAATAAATCGATATTAAATATTATTATGTTTATGCTAAGCCTTCTGTCTACATAAGAAGGACCCTCACTAATACTCCAATACTCAATAAAAATCCTGCTGAGGATTTTGAAATTTTGAATCAGCCGTAATTTCAACCGATGATTAAAATTTTGAAAAAATTGAAATTTTTTGGTCGTAAAAAATTTAAATCGATTAATTTTTTTCTATTTATTTGAATAATTTTTGTTGTTAAAAGTTTATTAATTAATCGGTTGATTTTTATAAATTATACGATTTTTATAAACTAAAACAAATTAATTAATCTTCATTTAAAAATATCTTTTTTTAATTAAACTTTAAAATAAGTATATTCTTTTTTAATTATATTTCAAATTCTTTAATTTTATTTGATCTTTAATAGGTTTTTTTACAACAGTTTAATGTCAGTCGAATTTTTTAAACATTAAATCTTTTGTCCTATCAATTTAACTTTTGCTCTGATTTTTAAAACATTGAGTACAACTATCTACATTATATAATCAAGTGTTGATGACACAAATAAAATCGGTTTAAAAGTTTCAACCAACATTAGACTGTCATAAAATCAATTAAAAATTAAACAAAATTGAAGTATGCCTTGGAGGCATGTTGTTAGTTTAATTATAGCAGGAGGAGAATCACCCTGCGTCTATGGGAGAATTGAAGAATCAACTCTTGCCTAATTTCTTACCGAAACAAAATTAAGAGGCCTTACAATAACGAGTCTAGATCCTCTGTCCAATATTATGGTGGCTTATTGTGTCCAATAAATCTCAGTCATTTATTTATATGGGACCTGCGTGGGTTCCGCAAAATAATGGCTGAGATTTTATGAGACAGAATAAGACAGAAGATCTGGACTCTACAATAACAACTCTTGTCACTCCTGTAAATATTGTCAATTGTCCAGTACAGAAAAGACTTTAAAACCTTTAGGCCCTGTTTGGTTGGATGTTAATTAATGGAATGGAATGTAATGTAATGGAAGTGAATGGAATGGTTTATAATGGAATGGAATGTAATATAGTAAAAAGCTGTTTGGGAAGGATGGAAGGGTTCATAATGTAATGTAGTGAAACATTGTTTGAAAGATGGATGGAATGGAATGGAATGTATAATAAATGACTTTTATACCCTTTATATTAAAATGATTGTTGCAGAAAGTTTATTATTTTATTATTAATTATATAAAAATATTAGTATTAACACATCAGAGGAGAAGGTTAAGAGTGAATTGTTTTGTTGAAGCACCGGGATGATGACACCCTAGTGGCAGTGTTTATTAACACATCAGAGGAGAAGGTTAAGAGTGAATTGATGAAGATGGACTGTGATAGGCTTTTAAATGTAAAGGAGTCTATTGAGAGGATTGAGAAAGGGAGCTTTGTTATAAGCTCAGCCTATGAAGCAGAAGTAGTAAGACTGTTAATATGAACTCAAGAGGTGAGCAAGGTTTATGTCACTGTACTAGTATGAACTCAAGACAGTAGTATTTGCTATTCAAAAGTGGTGGCACTATTTGTTAGTGTTGGAAGTTACACAAAGAATAACTTCCGGTGGTTATCGTCCTCATATAAAAGGATGAAACAAAGATTACATTGAATAATCTGGAAAAATCTCTCCCTATATTCTTAGAAACTCTCTCTAAATTTTTTCACGAAAAATAAACCATCAAAGGCAGTGGCGAAGCCAGGAATTTATTTCAGGGAGGGCAATGTATCCAATCCAGAGGGGGCAATGTATCCAATCCACCATGGACATTTGCATATCTTCTATTCTTCTTTAATAAAAAAAAATTTTGAGGGTGGGCAAATCCTAGCAGTAGCTTCGCTACTGATCAAAGGCATAAGGTTTGGGACGTGAATTAATCGGTGACTCTAGTAGCCTACCGAAATTCGAAGACTAGCAAGCAGTAAATCGATCCGGTACTTCTGCATTAAGGTCGGTCCTTATTATTCTACAATGATATCAGAGTCAAGTTTTACATTTACCATTGATTTGCGTATTCATATATTCTCGTGAGTTTACGTTGAAATGAAATTCTTACGAAACCAGAAATTTTTTCGTTTCCAGAAAGTTTTTCGTTTCATGTTATGTACGGGTACGAACATAAGTGTGCATTTAAGAACAATGGTTAAACTCACGACAAACAAATCCTTGATTTTCTCTAGTTATACGCAGT
>JANIPN010000007.1:25564761-25578913 GCA_027478595.1 Erythroxylum anguifugum
ATGTACAAGTCGACTTATCGGTACTGAATACGTGTAAGTCGACTTACCGAAGTGTACAAGTCGACTTACACTTACAGTAGGGTTGTTGAGATTCTCTGTCAAAAGTGTTGAGTATAATAAGGTCATGAGTGAGGTTTGATGAAAAGGTTAAAGTAAAAAGGATTTTGATAAAATTGTTAAAATAGATTGGCATCTGTTACTGTGTTTCGTTACTCTTGTCTTGAGCATACAAAGAGTTCTTCTCTTGAATGATCAAGCATGCACTGCCACGTCGAGCCCAACCCACAAGACAAAGTTCCAGGTTCTAAGTGTTATCAATCCTTCAATCTTTTGGTGTAGATATAGATGTTTTGGAGAGAAAAGATGGAAACAACAGCTTTTGGTGGCACCAGAACTGTCCCATTCACCTTTTGTTCTTCTAAGAGAATGAAGACCGTAGCAGAGAGTTCTCCAATATTTTCATCTCTTTGTCAAGTCCGCGGCCACCGCAGAAACCATTGCCATCAGCTGCCAGAACTACTGTTAGCTCTGAAAAGGTTGGTTGTATGATACTTTAGAAAGAAAACTGCAACTCAATCTCCACTTCCCTGACAGTTTGATGTTCAGATTAGGCTCCTTTTATAGGCAGAGATTTCGTTCTTGACTATGAGTCAAAGTAAAGTGGATATTTTTAGCTTATGTAGGTTTCCGAAGAGAATTCGGGCGAAATGGGGACATATTGGTGAGTCATAAGTTGTTTCTGAATTTTCTGAAATACTTACGAGTCACCAATGAAGTTAGATTTTTGGATTTAATGTCAGAAACGCAATGGTTTTAACGTGCTTCATAACTGCAGAACTCTGAGTGTCTTTCCTGTTGGAGAGCAGGGTCCAAAATCGCAGTTCCTTGCAAGTTTAGGGACATCTCAGAGGTAATGAGGAGGATGGTTATACTTTCTTCCCATTGATAATAGGCAGGTCACCAAGAGGGGATCCATTTCCTATGGAGGTCCTGTCCAGATAGGTATAAGTGCATAAGGCCACCTTGACTGTCCTCAAGGAAATAGAAGAACTTACATTTTTTTTGAGATGAGTTCTGCAATTTGTGGTTTTTGGTATTTGGTGGGATTATAATTTTATGGTGTTCTCATGTGTGCTAGTGAATTTCTGTAACAAGATAGTGGATTTAATTTTCTTCGGCTTCTCGATAGGCAGATTGTGAGGGTGTAATGTTTTCTTCCATGCTTTGCTCACAGTTCCTATATATATACTTTGTGGGCTCTTTTGGTAGGCTAGAGTTTTTTTTTTTTTGAGAAATCATTAACTGTATATATAACTTTTTCTTATCTGTATAAAAGTTTTTACTAATTTACCAAAAAAAAAAATTGCAGTTCCAATGAAGCTAGTAGCAAGGTTGGAGCAGCTGAAGTTACTAACCAAAGTTGAGGAAGCTGGCATCCTATCAGCACCGGAGATGTTTGATCTGTCTGTCTCAAAGTACAGAGAATCTAAGCCTCCTGTCAGAGGAAACAGAGCGGGTTGTCCCACCCTGGAGCTCCTGGGGCTCTCTTTTGGATCCTTCTATGTTTACTTGGTTATCCCTGGCAGACTGCTCTGCACTGTGGCTTCTCTACTTTGGGCCAGCTTCACCAGCTTGTTCTGCATCAAAGTTTGTATCCAACTTGCAGATATTGCTCTGCAATGGGAATATGGAGCACATTCATTCTACCAAGTTTTATCATCTTATCTTATCACGCGACATGTCCCTTGTCATGATTTACCTTCCCTTCCCTTCCATGATATCTGTCACTTCTGTTTTCTTCGAACCAAACTTAGCCCCTTCAATTTAATTTCTTCCAAGGCATTCTATGAGTTACTCTAATTCTCGAGTGTGTGCGTGAAAGAGGTATCTTGAAAAATTACACAACTTCCATGAATAGTTACAATGATTATGCTATAAAAAAAAAAAAGCATTGGTCACGTAATTTATGAGAAGCTTGGATGGACATAACCAAAAAGAAAAAAAAAGAAGAAAAAGACTGGGATTTTCGTTGAGTAATTGCAACTTAAACGTGAGCAAGAATCTCTAATGCCTTGGTACCCTCATTTCTACTGTCAAAAATCATCTGTGCAATTTCGGTTGCCTATGGTCAAGCAGGGACATAACTACCTTTTGCCCCACCTTGACGCCCTCCCCTTTTGCTTCCGTTTTGATTACTCCATAGATGATCTTCTCCGCCTCCATCACGGCCACCTGAACCCCTGGCTCGCCCTGAAAACTCAGCTTGATTTCTGAATTCATTCTTACCATATCCTCTACCACTGCCTGAGATTCCACGACTCTTGAAACTATCACTCCGAAACCTGCTTCTTCCTGAAGGATACCTTCCTCTGCCACTGCCGCTAACTGCAAAAACCAGCAGTATTCTGACTTTCTGTTATATATTGAACGCATAATATTGGAATAGCTATGCCCTCAAACACAACAATTTGAATTGATCAAGTTACTAAAGAATAAATTTGACGCACCTCGGGTACTAGTTCTCTTTTCCTCAACAACAGCCACATGATCCCCGATGCTGATTGGCGAGGCCTGGAATTTAGTTTTTACATAACCATGCTAGTACTTCACATAAGAAGTCTCTGACTAAGTTAACACACAATGCATGTCTAAAATCTAATACTGCTCTCCAAATAAAAGGAATGACCATCGTTGGGGAAAAGAACAAAGCATAATGATATTGGATGCATGAGAGAAACGGGGAGATAGCAGCACTTCAAGTAGCTAGCCTATTGCAGTGTTATTACATAATTAAACTGCTCTGCCTGCTAGTGAAGATGATTTTCCTGAGTTATTTCATCAACTATGTTCAAGAGAAAAATAGACAACTGAACGACTTATTTCCAATTAAGTTTCAGCCAATCTATTCATAATAATAGGGCAATACATGCTCATCCTAATATTTCAAAATCTTCAAATATAGAATTATAGAGGAGACATAACATGACAATACTAAATCTACAATACTGCACCACAAGTTGGACTATAAATCATGGGTTTGCTCCAACTTATTACGAACCATCTCATCCGTAACTTATTAAATGCTAAGAAAGGTTTAATTGTTAACATGGATTTTTTGTTTCAATTTCTAAAAGAAACAGAAAATAATAACATTTGAAATCCTGAAATCAAGTTCCAAAATTTAAAAGTTCTAGCACACGCTGATTTGGAAGAACAAACTAAATAGGGTAATATACAATGATTCAATAAATCTACCTATATCTCATATAAATTTTCAGCTATATTGTCTTAGGAGTTTCCTTTTAGGGTCCACATGAAAAATTCGAAGAAGGTAAATATGCTTCAGTTTTTGGTAAATATACACGTAGGATTAAACCTTTCATGTTGATCTTAAATGGGAAAAAAAATCATATGATTGCCATCTCTTTTTTCTCTCATTAATTTCCAATCTTGAGAATTAGACTCTTAAATAATATCTTATGCATCTATAGTTAAAACAGATGCAGTATAGTAAATTTAATGTGAAATTTTCATTTTCCCATCCATACAGGAACAAGATTGTATTTTCAAATAATAATGCAGAACTCCACTAAGATAACCACGTGATAAATCAAGCGACCATTAAGTAGAAGCAGATCTAATAATGAAATGAAACAAGACAAGGAGAACAAGCTTTAATAAGTGTAATACAAAAGTGTTGAAGAGTACCTCAAGTGCACTAAGCATAGAACTCAATGTTTCGAATTCAACAAACCCAAAACAGAATCCTTGCTGTAGACAATGGGAGATTAATATAAACATCAAATAAATGCTTTGATAAAGAAAAAAGCATAATGATATGCATACCAGACCTTACGACTTCTGACTTGGATGCCCTCATGCTTAATTGGTCCAAATCTTCTAAATGTCTCATCAAGTTGTGCAGTCGTCGCATTATAAGGCAGATTGCGCACATATATGGAGTGACCTTCGGCTGTAACAAGCATAGTTTACAGAGAATATAGGTAAAAACGTCAAAACATTTTATATTACATTCTCTCCACCTCTTGCCACAGAACACCCAAAACCCAATCCCATAAAAGAGACTCTCCAGCACCATCTGGTACTAAGATTTAAGCCCTGGCGGGACAGTGGAACCATGATATAAACTTAAGGATGACTGGCAAAACAGTTTTGCATCACTAAATCAACATCCAAAACTGGAAACAAGGTTGGCAACAAGTGAACATGGACATGTAAATTCAAGTGGAAGTTCAACAATCTATCACTTGTGAAAAGAATGCACCTTCTTCAGATACGTCTCCACTTTCAGCTACAACGCCACCGGCTGGAGCCCAAGCCTTTGTTGTGGAAGCAGTTTTTGCAGAGTTGAGTAACTGCTGCTCAGAGTTTGCAGATGATGGACTCACATTATTGGTAGGTACATACAATGGATTAGATGGTTTGTTACCTTTCATCACTTTCACCTGTTCAAATTTCTGGTCAAGCAATACCCAAAAACAAGTAAAGATTAAGAAGGACATTGGGTTGAAGAGCATTAACATACGATTGAAGCATAGGATTTTTTTGGAGCATCCTCTAGGGCTGCCGGCACTGCATCATCACTACTACCAACTACATTCTGGGCTAAATCAACTGGGGGTTCAATAACATCTTCTTCAGTAACTGATCCTTCTTCCTTATCAGAAGGATCACAAACTTCAGCACCATTATCAAGATCTTCCTCGTCCAAGGAAGCAGGATGATCTACTATAGCCTGATCTGAACTCTGACCGGGCTCTGGACAGAATGTTCAAAGTAATTAAAAACTTTGCATGTTCCAGCGAAATATAAAACAAGAGAACAAATGGACGGAGAGAAGTAAAAAGTTGTGTATTCTGAAAAATGGAACCAACCTTCTTCTGGGGGAAAGGAAGTGGGAGGAGCAGTTGTCTCATGGATTCTATTAACCATGGCAGAATTGTTTGGCAATGATTCAGTATCCTCAACAAACCTAAACACATCATTTAACACAAAGTAGCCTTTTTCTTGCCGAGCAAGAAAGAAGGTTTGCGAGAATTTCTTTCTGACATTGTCCTTTCCAATCAAGCACCCAGTTACAAGCACAATCACCCCTTGCCCAGAAGACTCTTGAGCATCTGCAGTTTTTATCTCAGCAGTGTAGTCTCCATAATTCAACGAAATAATCTTGTCATTGATTGCCTGCTCCAAGGTGAAAAATAATGAAAAAAGAAAATGTCAACCTACAACCATGTACAACTGTCATTCCAAAGTCTCAATTCAAATTTATAATGACTAACAAACTGCCACAAGACATCTAAAGCAACATACCATGACAACAAGAATGCAAGTTAACCTATATCGATCCTCAATACCTTAAAAAATTATTGTCCCAGAAAAATATACATGAAGTAGTAGTTTCTTTAAATATCAAGCAGCTGATTTCTTGGTTTACAAGCACTGTAATCACCGATGCTGTCATGCCATTGCTATGGAGCTCAAAGCAAGTTTGAAGAAGAATATCAGAAATTTTAATAAAATCAACCAACCAAATACTGTTAAGCAGATCACTGCTACAGAAAAATTCAATAATTAATAGGAAGCTCTCCCATATTATGCAATTCTCAAAAAAGTTATGCTCATTGAGTCAATTTCCCTCGCAGTTTCATAATTATCAGCAAATAACCATTCTCAAAGATTAACCAATGCAGAAAAGTTGTCCAATTATTTGAAAATAAAATCTACTAGTTACCTTTGTGCGGCTTATAGGATCATCAGTGAACATCCAATGAACAACATGTAAAATACATAAGTATATGGGTGGACTTGTAAAAGTATGATCACTAGAAATAGACCATGAAGAAATTAACTAGAGGATTAAACCCATAAGAAACTCAACAGTTCTTATCGGATGGCGAGTAGGACACACCACTAAGTGGCTAATTTTAATCTTCTCATGTTCTAAAAATAAAATAGAAACACACATCATTGCCTAATGCTTCATTTATAAGATAGGACTCCTCAATAAAATTTGAGCTAGCCCATCATCATTAACCAAGGTTATTATCACATTTGACCGAGTGTGGCACACCATATTGCCTAAAGATTAAAAAAAATCCCTATGCCAATGGATCCATTCCAACATAATAGAGATAACCAAATCCCACAGAATGATAGCAAAGATATTAGACAACTAGAAAACAATTCATGTTCAAATTTTTGATAAATCAACTGAACAAGCCTACCGTGCCATTTTCCTCCCTATTAAATTAAAATGTTCGCATCCACTCACACCAAATGACCATTAGATGGACTGTCTCCAAAACATTCCAACTAATAAATAATTACATGATTTACGCTGTGAATACTATAAGGTACTTTGTGAATGAATAAATGTGCCATATCTCATGATTTTAAGGTGAATTTATGTGTCTACTATTCAAAATATTCTAATAACTTACTTGCATGGTAGTCACAGTTTCCATAAGACCACCTGCATCTGGTCGGCTGAGTAGGCTTGAATCCTGATAAAACCTATGCACCAATCCAGGAGAAAAGTGAAGAATATGGTAATACTGCTGCACAAAGGCATTTCCAACAACTGCAGCACTAGGAGCATGGAGAGGAGCTGGAGCTGGAGCTGGAGCTGGAGCAGGAGAAGTTTCCTGCATTGCCATCTACCATTAAAATCCAATGTCAGTAAAGGAATAATATAAACAGACATCATTAAGATATGCCAACAAAACTAAACTGTGCATTTAATGAATTGATTAAGCTCCATGAATAAATTACATACATTTTTTGCCACGTGCATAACACAAATAAATTCTTTTTCCCAGTGTTTTACTATGAGATTTTGTAAAAGTGTGAGAAGATTAATTGTATCAGTATAACAAAATGTTGAATAAAATGTTTTTATCTGACTAATTATCAAATAACTGATTTTTAAATTCCAATTACAAGAATACTTTTGAAAAATACTGAAACTGCAAGGGGATTTGATGTAATTAATCCAAAAGTAAAGGAGGAACAAAAGGAAACTGGCATGAGCAGAAGGACCAAAAATGATTATCCCGAAAAGATTATAATATTCTAGTACAAATGCGTATTCTGTCCAGTGTCTACGCTCTCCAGTCCTAAAGAAGAAGAAGCAGAAGTCGCAGAAATAATAATATTTGACATTGAGGAACATTCAATGAAAAGCTTTTGACAGCTAACCGACTAACTGTGGAATCCACGCCAACAAGAATCAAAACTACACTAAAACTTACATCTTAAGACGCTTAGATCGAGAAACTCATCGCATTCTATGTAAAACAAAGCATAAGGCAAGATGATAATAGATTAAAACTTTTTCCAAATGAAATCACCACAGGAAAAAACATGAACCAAAAAGAAAAAAGAAAAGAAGTAAAGTTCAAAAAGGCCAACAAATGAGCAATAGGGAGCTAATTACAAAGCGAGACAGACCAAGAATCAAAGTGCAAAGAGAAAGAAACAAACAAAAAGAGAAAGCTCAGATATTTAGCTACAGTGATTTATTCAAGGCAAAACCAGGAGTCTACAAAACACAACAGGAAAACCCCATAAGAACCCTGGCGTGAAATGAACCCAAGGTGCAAAATCAAGGAAGGAATTGGCCTCAAACATGGTATAGCTGGACGGATCAGTCAAACAGCAGAGTACCAACAGAATAACAGATCAAAAGAAACGGACAAAAAGCAAAAGCAAATAAATAAAGTAGAAACGAATGGTGAAAGTCTCATGAATAATTGGGAAAAAAAAATACCTGCTTGGTGTGTGATTTAGGCGTAGAGGCTGAGCTGAACAGAGAGATCTGCAAGAGAAGGGAGCGTCAGCACGCGAGAATTACGAGAACACAAGGACAGACCAGAATCCTGACAGCGAGAGAGAGTAAATGTTGTGATGTTTTTTTTTAGTTATGCTCTAGTTTGGTGTGGTGTAGACTGCGTAGTGTATTGACATTATAAATCACGTTTTTTAACTACATTATTTAATTAATTTAAAGATGATGAAAAAGATCCATTATTTAAGTCATGTATGTAATTAATTAGCGATTATTTTAATATAAAGAATCATACATTATTATTAATTATGAAAAGTATTATTTGCGGGTTTTTTTTTGAAACAGAGTAACTCGTAACTACTAGTTTTTGGATGCACACAAGGTAAACTTTCGAATTAACGCAATAGCTTGCAAATCACGTTAATTGGGTACTTTGCATTAGGTAAGTCCTGTACGATAAGCTCAATCAAGAGAACGTAGACCAGAGAATTTGAACACAAAACTTTTTGATATCATGTCCCCCACTCCACTAACGCGATCACCAAAGGTGTCTAGCAACCGTGCCAACGAGTTGTTTTTTCCACCGAAGATATCTAGCGACCGTGCCAATAGGTTGTTTTGCTTACCGAAGGTGCGCCAACGAGCTATTTTTTCCACCGAAAGTATCAAACGGGCTGTTTTTTTCACCGAATGTGCGCCAACGGGCTGTTTTTTCTACCGAAAGTGCCTAGTGACTGCCAACGAGCTATTTTTCTACCGAATGTGCCTGGCGACCGTGCCAATGGGCTATTTTTTTACCGAATGTGCCTAGCGATTGCACCAACGGGCTGTTTTTTTTACCGATAGTACCTAACGACCGTGCCAACGAGCTGTTGGGTGATGTTCTTAAAACTTGAGATCAAATATGGAATAATTGTCTAAAGAATTGTATACAGCCACAGTTATTGGCCTTTGAGGTAAAAATACACGTCACCATCCAGGCATCCAACTAGATGAGCATATTATTATGAACCATCAATGTGTCATTTGGATAAGATTTCTCACGTTTAGAATAGTTTATCTAATTTAATATAACTATGTTCACACTGCCGTTAATGGATAATTACGACTAAAAAATCAATTACGTAACAGAAACTTGGCTTAAATTGGCATTATCTATAGTATAAAGAACCTTAGACGTGACAGCTTTGTAGTTTTTTTTGAAAACAAAAATAGGGAACTTCAAGAATAACCATTGTCAGCACCTAAGGCGGAAGCAATACAAATAGGGAAAATTATAAAATATTTCATAAATTTTATAAAATTGCAAAATAATCACTTGATATATTGTATGTACTACATAAAATTTAATTTTACCTCAATCTTATCCTAAAAATCATAATAATATAGATTTTAAGGGAAAATAATCTCTTTATTTTTATTAATATTACTTTTTACATGTCTCATGTCTAAACAATAACCATAATTAATATAAGAAAAAAGATTATTTAATTACCATATATATATAAAATTAAGAATAATACAAAGTAACTAAAATGTTGTAATTTACATTACATTGTAAAGAATAACTACATCAAAACATTATATAGTAAGAATAATATAGGTTCATGAATCCATAAACACTACGATAAGAGTTCATATCGAGGAACATAACAAAGTAGAAGTGAAACCTAAAATAAAAACACTTATACTTAAAAATTTTTATATTTATAAGCATATATAGAATTTAATATGTACATCAAATACAAGTGAAATAAGAAAAAAGAAAAGACAACCTATAACTTCATTCAATGGAACATCCGCTCAAATCACACTAATCACAGTTTTCATTTGGTACAAAATCTTTATTAAAAGCAACCATATCATCATCATTATTTAAATTCCTTGCACCAAATGATTTGTTAATACATTCTCATCCAAGATTGTCTTCCAAGTCACTCTTATCTATGAATCTTGGTTCCTCATAAAATTAATATGTTAAAAGATCGATATGATCAAGTCAAATTAGATTTATAAATCTACTTAGTCTATTAAAAGTCTTACAAAAGAAATAAAATCCAATTGTTAAAGATCTATAAGAAATTGTATTCAACTTAATAATTAAAATAATATACATCTCTCGAAGCTTTAAGTTGTATTAAAAAAGACTATATCGTTCAATGTTTTATATTCCAATCTACTTCAAATATGTTCTAATTCCTTTGGCACCCGGTTCTACTCACACATTAACTCAAAATTCGAATTACAAACCTTTATAATTTTGAAATTTTAGTTCTGAATTGGTCCTACTAAGCAACTGTAAGACAACAAAAGTGACCTTACAAGCAAAATAAAGTGATGGTTAATTTCAAATAAGTAATAAAAGTGAAGAAATATACACCTAAATTAAGTTTGTCTCTTTAACAAATTCCAATGGGCATCTCAAAATCACCGAATGTGTCTTTGTATACTTTCATTTGTGAGCTAAAGATATCTTAAATTATCTTATGAGAAATAATTGTTATGATAATTAATAGTATTATCTTATTAACTTTAACTTTCTTTGTAAAACCTAGTCTAAAATAGACATTAGGATTAAAAATGCCCCAATAGCAAATAATAGAGAGAAAAGTTACCTTTCCTATATTTCATTGATAACTACAAGATAATGTGTATACAAAGAAGACCTATTTTTTAGATTGCCCTTGGTTGCTTTCTTTCCCCTCTTTATAGCATCATAAAAATAACTCACTGTTGCCTTCTCATCACTGTCAACCAGATGAAGTACTCCTGCTAAATGCTCCCAAGCTCGGATAAAAAATTGACATTGGAATTAAAATTCATGATTTAAAGTATAATTCTAGAAACCTTCATTCCATCATTAAACCTGCTATATTAAGATGCAACCCACATATCACTTGTAAACATTTATCTTAGCTCCTTATTCAATTGAACAAAACATTGAAGTGATAAGAAATTAGTTATAAATCTTGTAATTGCATAATGACACAAATTCCTATCATTTGTAAACCCCTTTCTCACTAAATTCTGAACCTATAGATGAATATATATGAACTTAGTAACTTTTCTTACTTTCTACACAATTTCATCAATGATAGGAAAGTTTTTAGCATCTCCCATATTTTTCAACATTAGGTCATTGCAATGAGCAATACAAGAAATTCAATAAAAATAATTATAAATACTTTGTGACCTTTTTCTAACTGCTTTATAAATAGAATCATTTTCAATGATGAATTGTATAATGTTTTTAGGCCCAATTTCATTCACAACTTCTTCAAATATTTCAACAAAGTATTAACATTTTTTACAAGCCTTAATGCATCAATAGACTTCAAAAATAACATTCCCTTATTATAATAAATAAAAAAGTTGATAATAGACTCATATATTCTACTTGTCTAACCATTATACATGATTGAGCACCCAGAAGTTGTCTAAGTCATTCTTTTTCATCCAATTTTTTTTCATATACATAGCTACTCATAAGATTACCTCTATAATCATCAATTGAAGGAGTTTTATATTATGGACCGTAAGAGGCAATCACATCCACCATAAGATAGTAAAAAAAAAAAGACTGAGTAGCAGTTAATGATACACTTGCATCATACCACCATCTAGGCACTTTAATGTCTATATGATGAGTTGCTTTTTTATATTGTAAGGCACTGCGACTTAAAGGTTGAGCTTTAGGAGTTATTCACAAAGCAAAAAAGTTAGGCACGTGTCTTTTTCTCATCCTTATATCAGTTACATTAATCCATTCTTATTAGGTAGGAATATCACCTTCAACATTGCCACTATCATCCTGACCATCGCAAAAAGAATTGCCACTACCAATTTTGTGGTTCAGTCTTTGCCTTTTGTCTTTCTCATTTTAATAGTTATCAAGCAAAGTCTTCATTTGTCATTTCACATCAGCGCTAGCTTTTGTACAAGACTCCATATCACTTTGATCTCAGTTAAATGCTTTTTTAATATGGTGATTCCACCACCTTTCAAATGTTTCTTGTAATATAAACAAATATTATGATTCTTCATACCAGAAACCAATCTAGCATGAGCCTAAGTTGGATCATCGAATCTTCCTAAAGTTAAAGATGCTAAATTATCAAGAGTGCTTAAACTTCCCTCTATTTATTTATAAAATAAATGAAAACATATATCAAAATTAAATTAATAAATGCATATCCGTAATAAAGTTTTTGTAACATCATTACTAAGCTATGAAATTAATAGTCAATTATAAACATATCCAGATAGATTTTTTACTAATGTAAAGGTACACTTTAGATTCAGACCATATATATATATATATGGAAAGGAAATTACTTAAATGTTTACAATTCACATTATGATGAGTAATGAGTATACTCTCATAAATCAAACAATATCTTAAAAGTTATTTTAATATAATAATGGAGAAATCAAATTACCTTAGGTTATTATAGAGAAATTAAATTACTTAAAGTCGCTATTTACAATTCTTATGGACTATCTACTATATATTCAACTACCTATAAGATAAGATAATGAATGTGCATTTGTAAGTTTGTTATCTTGTAGTTTAATTTTGTGTATTTCTAATGTTATTTTTGTTAGAGAAGTGCTTTAAAGGCAATCACTTTTAGCACTTATTGTACAAATCATTTTATAATTAATAAAGAAATTTTCATTATTTCGATGTTCATACATTTATGGATTTGATGTTGATCTTAAATTCATTTAATGAAGTCCTTGATACAAAACATAGTATGGAGGAAATCATGATGAGATCATGATAATGAGATTCCTATCATGTGTAACGATGTTAGTATCTAAACTTTCCCTAGTCATAGGATTAATGACATGGGATATCATTAATTCGGATAGACTAGCACATGTTATACTCCTTGATTGGATCAAGCAGTAGATCTCATAAGCTGTAGACATGAGTTGATTAGAGTTAACATGTGGATGCTTATTAAAGGTAGTAAGTACATTGGATTGACTTACTATGAGACAATCATATGGATATTCCATTCCAGTGTCAATGATAGTCTCATCATAACAATGATGCAAGTATCATTTTACTTAAGGTACTTAAGGATATCTCAAATACTGATCATATGCTTTGACTCCATTCATCAGTACCTTTCACGGATTACTCATAGGGTAGTGATTGGGTACAACTTGAGATATTCGGAGGTAATTAAGTAGCCAATAAAGGATTCACCACTCCTGATAGAAGGAGATGATATCCACGGCCTCTTGTCGGGGTCATTGCTTAGGAGTCCCTGGCCAGAGTAGATATGTGTCATGAAGAGAGTCTTCAATGATACATAGAGTAATGAAATCCTCAGGGCAAGATTTAATATCACTTGGACTAGATGTGACGTAGTCAATCTAGTAGGAGTTGACACTTTGACCATTTTCTGAACTAAGTGGGGTATAGATGGTGAAAGGACGAATTGCATGGTAACATAGCGTATGGAAGGTTTCGTAGTCAAACCACTAACTTTCCGGTCAATTGGGGGTCATGAAATGTTGTTAGATACTGCTCTTGACTTACTTGAATAAGTGTTAATTCAAGTGGCCAACATAACCAAGAGCGTAATGGGTCACACACATGAGAGATCTAAAGGATGAGTAAAATGGTCTTGAATGGTGATTTAAGATACAGAGAGTGATTCGGGATTGTATCACGATGTGATTGTGGTAGAAAACGTTGCATGGAATGTATTAGAAACAAGTATTGTTGGCTGCCAATTTGGTCATTAACTTCGTAAAACTTCCATCAACACATGTTATTCATGGTCATTAACTTCCCAACCTTCCATTATTGTATGCTATTAATGGTCATTAACTTCCCATAACTTCGATTAAAGCATGCTATTCATGACCATTAACTTCCCATAACTCTCCATTAGTGATGGGGGTTATGGAAGGCCAAATGGTGCAGAAAATAAAGATGATTTTCGTGCATCTTGTGTAAGGCACAAGTGAAAGAAAGGTTCTTTTCTCTCACACACACTCTTTTTCTATCTAAGTCTCATAAGAGTTTTTGTCTTTGCTAGCATAAAGAAAGAATTCTAGCCATCTCCTAGTGAGGTTTCATCCTTCTATCTTCATGTGAACTTTCATTAGAGACGTTTTATGTTGATCGTTATGGTTTACAACAACATAACGTAGAGAAGATTAAAGAACGAAGGAGATCGTCGAAAAGGTGTGTAAACATCTTACATTTCATGTTTTTGTTTTATATATCTATATGCATGAGTAAATCTTTTTTTTGAGGTTCCGTTTTATTTTTCACTGCATATATTTGATATATATTATGTATGAGATGCATGATCGGAACCT
>JANIPN010000007.1:25603882-25617687 GCA_027478595.1 Erythroxylum anguifugum
CCTGTGAATGCCATTAGGTTTAGGTTTACGTGAGTCATTGTATCTGCATGGGAGTCTAACGCTCGATGGGCCGACCGAGCCATGGACGTCGAGCCGTCGTCATCTGGGCTCGGTGCTGGGCCTAGGAGAGCCAATTTAGCCGACCCGATCAATTACAAATTTCTTAAATAGAGAAATAAATTGAGACAAAACTCCATCATAATTTATGATATTTATCTGGATACGTCAACCTTTTTAAAGAAGGAAATGATTTGTAAGCGTCACCATAATTTCTAAAAATTTAAAATATAAATTATATTTTCTAATTATATAAAGAAATTAATAATGAGAAATTTGATGTATTTAACCAAAAATTGAAACTCAATTAAGAGATATGTACATGCAAAGATGTTAGAGGAGAAGGCGACAAATCGCAGAATCCAAGACAAAACAAGAAGGGCTGTTGATTTTTTATTTTAATAAAAACAAAATTCTGTTTAATTTTTGGTTATTATTTTAATAAAAGATAAATTATTTTTAGTTAATTTGAGTTATTTTAATTCCTTATATAATATTTTTAATAAATTATAAATAAAATTTTCATTAAAATAAATAATTTAAAATTTATTTCAATTATTAAATCAAACTCTATTTGAAATTTATATATTTTAAAAATATTTAAATTTAATTATATTTATTTAAAATTAAATAAATAGTTAATATAAAAATAAGTTAGTCATATTTTTATTAATAATTAATATATTAAATAATTTAATAATATATATTTAATTGACAGTAAATTAAGTTATAAAAAATAAAAACAGAAAAATTAATTTTGATAAATTTTTTAAACCAGAAGAAACTAAAACTAAATATAAAAATTAAAAACTCAAATAACTAATTTTTTATTAAATTTGAAAACAAAAATAAAAAAACAAAAAATAAAAATAAAACAGACCAAAGCAAGAAAACTAGCAACGGCTAGTGGCAAATATGAACAAGTGAGCCAGTGGAGACGATGCAAGAGTTATGTCTTCTGACTTTAGGGTCAGATTCATTTTAAAATTATTAAAAATTTGACTAATTTTTAAAATTTTAAATAATTAATTTTATATAAGAAAAATGTTATTATGATATTTATCTTAAATTAATAAAAAATTTAATATCATATTAATTTTTGTTAGAAATTAAAATTAAAGTTTTTTATTTTTTAAAGTCTAAATTATTATTTTAAAATGAGTTAATTAAAAAAATTCCAAACTTTGCTCAAAATTTTAATTCTAGCCTGAATTTACAATAAAATGTTTAAATTTTTAATTTTTTTCAATTGTAACCAAAATTTAAAAAATAGCAATAAAATGCTCAAACTTATAATTTTTTTCAATGCTAACTTCACGTTAAAAACTGTAAGTATTAATATATGCAAACTAAAATTAACACAATAAATAAAGATTAATGAAATGACGTTGTTGTTAAAAATGGAATTCCTAAATCAATTTACGTTGTCTTAGTCTTTCGCTATCTGTTTGTTCTCTCGACACTTTCAGTTATTTATTTTCTGTTTGTTTTCTGACGCTCAAATCACTATCGTATTGCAACATACTGCATCAATAAGCTTTTCGTTTTTAATTCAATCTTTCGATGCTTTCTGTGTGAAGACGTCAGGATTACGTAATCTAAATATTAGAAGGTGAGAGTATTGAGAGAATAAATTGAAAACAAAGAGAAAAACTAAAATCAAAGCATGAGATCGTTGAATCTACGTAATCTAATTTAGGTCAGCAAACTTAACGAAAATATTAACATCGGATTAGAATTGAAAAAAATTAAAAATTAAAAATTTGAATATTTTATTTGTACTTTTTGAACTTCTTTTTGTAATAACAAAATTGATCAGTTTGATATATTTTTAATTAATACTTTTAAAATTGAATTAAAATTGATTTTTTAAATAATTAAGTGTTTGTTTTTCATATAATTTTCTATATTCTCGAATTCACCTCAAAATTTCCCTCAAATCTTAAGATCACCTCCGAACCAGCCCTACAATTCTTCCGATCAGCTCACCCAGATATAATAAAACCAATCACTTCGATCTCATCCCATCTTCCACCAAATCTCTCACTCTCTTGGCTGGAACCCTAAATGGCGAAACCAGCATCCTCCGCCTCCGCCTCCCTCTTCCAAAACCTTAAGCGATTCTTCAAAAAGCCATGGGAGATCACCGGACCCTGCGCTGACCCAGAGTACCGATCAGCCTTACCCATGGCCCTAGATTACCGGCCCCACTGTCCGGCGACCCCTAAGCTGACGGCTATCGTCCCCACATCGGACCCCGAGACCGTCTACGACATCAAGTACTTTACTCGAGACCAGCGTCGTAACAGGCCTCCCGTTAAGCGCACCATTTTGAAGAAGGCCGACGTTGAGTTGATGATGAAGGAAAAGACCTTCGATGCCAATGATTTCCCTCCCGTTTATTTGACTGCTACCGTCGAGGAGGACCAGAATACGCATGGTGGCGGTTACCAGGGTTGATTTGGTTGGTTATTTCATTCGTTAGTCACTGCAATGTTTTTCTTCTTTTGATTTTTAATGTTCGTCTTTGTGATTGGATTCTTGTTAAGGATTTTATTTTTCGCTGTTTTTACGGTGGTGAAGTGACTTCTGTTTGTCATTTCCCTTAATTTGTATAATTTAGTGGGTTTTGATTCTCATAGGTGGGTTGCAAATTATGTTTTAGGTAGTCAATTCGGTTTTTTGGATGGATTTGAAATAAGGGAATGAAATGAAATTTAACCTAAGAATTTGTGATCCTTTTTTCTTGGTTATATTTATGTGACATTGGATCTTGGTTGTTGCTCTGGAAATTTAGGCATTTGCAGTTAGGATATGGTGCGGTTAATAGTGTTGCTATTGTGTGTGCCTGGGAATTTAAATCAGCTTTGCTTGTAGCTTTGATCACATGGAGCATATGAATGTTTTGAAGTTCTAAGAATTGGAGATCCAGAGCCTCTGCAATGTTTTGAAGAAGAGTTGGAGTGGCAATGTTATTTATATGAGAGGTTTTGACGTTTCCAGCATTTTTTAGGTTGCTAGCTGTTGTAGAATGTTAGGCCTGGTTATGCGCACATTCCCCATAGAACTCTGTTCACTCTGCCAGCTGCTGCTTATTTGAATAAAGGCTGAATGAGGACAACTGTATGTTGAAATTGTGGATATAAGTTCTGCCATTTAAGTGTCAATTTGCCTTATGGACTAGCTATTTCTGTTGATTTCTTGAAATTTATAGCATAGGTATACCTGGTTTTAATTTCATGTCATTGAAAATGTTAACTTATGCCGTTTGATGTCTTTGATATTTACTTGTGTGATCTCAATTCTCCTATGCAAGGATAAAACTTTGGAGGAATGCTGGTGCCTATATTCAGTGCTTTATTCCCAATACTCTGTTTGTTAATTAATCAGTAGGGTTCAAGGCAGTTGAAGATTATAGATGCTTGGGAAATCTATATTTTTATGCAAAATTACAAAATCCATATTTTCGTGCTCCTTCAAGTTTTAGCTGAGTTATTAGGTACGTGAAATCTTGTGAATTTACTTTGCATATACACTGAAAATTGATATTATACAAGCTGTACTTCTGATTAAAATGGTGAGAGCCTCTGATTGCTCAAATGCAGGCAGTAGAGAGATCTTGGGCATTTTAAGTTGAAGGGCCCATGTAAGATTGGCCCAAAATGGCAAGTTATGAAAAATTCACCATGACCATTGCGCCCATACCTTTACTGTTTGAGGGTGGCTTGTTTTCCATTTTGCATGCAATGACTTTTTATCCTTGCTGCTATTTCATTTGGTTTTTGGCCTTCGTCAAACTGTGTAGGACTTGCTTATGTGATGGCCTTTTAATTAAAATTGAACTGCAGCAAGTTTATCAAAGTAATCATTTTATCATATTGATTGGTGACTCTGGCTGACATTGATTATGCTGCATATCAGTTCTTGAATATAAGCTAATGCTGCTTTTGAATAGGGTTATTAGCTGGACAATGGTAGGAAGACTGTCTGAACAACACCTTTTTATTTTCTACTTGCTGGACTTTGACAGCTTGATGGTCAAATAGAATTTGAACTAAAGTGATCCCATTTGTGTTTTTAACTTATTTGTCATTTTATCCCCTAGTTGAGTTAAAATCTGTTTAGCAAGCTTTAAATTTTATTGGCTGACTATCTTATTCACATCTTAATCTTTTTGGCTTGTTATCAGGTGTTTCTGCATTGCTGCAAAATTTATATTTGTCGATCTTTGTCGCTAGCCTTTCTTTGCTGTCATTGAAAGAGGTGCAGGTCAATTTATTGCAGCATGTGATCTTGATTGTTCTGCAATAAGATATTTGGTGTTTTAGATCAATAAGGTAGTTGTCTGTTTCAACATTTTCTCGATGTGAATGTATGCTTATAAGCTCAAGTGACCACTGTAAACTTTTGTGGTATTACAGTTGAACAATTTAGTATCAGTTTAACCAATTCCTACTGCAAGCAGCTGTATCCATCGAACTGCAAAAATCATGTTGGGAATCAGATAAAACGACACTTACAGTGCTTTTGGTCCATGTATCCCTCTTGTTTGTCAGGTTTGCGGGTGTTCCACCTCTGCTTTCTTGGCAAGACTGTCTGATTTTGAGTCTTGAATTAATTTGCTAAGGTTTGAAAGGCTTCTCATTAATGGTTTGAAGAAAAATGGATGCTGCATGCTTTGTGAAAACTTGAATAAAGAATCTATTCTGAATACTATTATATGTTTGAAATCAAACAATATCATGTGTGAGTTTGATCTGGGGATTTTTTTTTTCAGCTTTAGCGGGGTAGTAGAACATTTCCACCTGAAGCAATTCTATGCAAATATGGTTGAGCTGTATTGGGGTGTTAGGTTGGAGGCATGAAACTGTCGTAATTGTCTTTTCGATTCTTCAGTATGATGACGAGTTGCTAACTTGCTACGAGATATTGGTATTGTCAGAACTTTTGGTCTGATACCGGATAGTATATTATCCGGCATATTTTTATGTGTCATTAGTTGCATATCTAGCAATATAGACTATAGAGTCATCACATAGGAGTTGAAGCGAGTCATCTCTTAAGAACATCTATGTTTTCTGCGTTTCAGTTTATCTTATATGAATTCTCTAAGTGAATCTAGTTCTTTGGTGAATCTTTTGTTTTACATAATGATCAATATAAAGTGTTACTAACTTATAAGAAATGTTCTATTATCATAAAAATGATCGAACATGAAAATTTAGACGTAACAACTTTCCTTAATTTTTTTTTATAAACTATATTTCCTGATAACAGACTTTTTACTCATCACTTGAAAATAGAAGTATTTACATTGCATAAACTGCTTTAATTGCAAATAGTACAAAAGCAAATTTACATTTGGCATTAATAGAATAAATATATACTAACTATTAGAAAATACAATGGCTTATTTGTTAGTGTACCGGTTGTTTTGCTTCTCCTGATAGTTGGTTGAGTAATAACAATGTTGTTTTTTTCGGTATATCATTATGGGTTGGATTAGTCTTTCTAGTGGGTATCTTTAATTTGCTCATCTTTTGAACTTATTCGTTCCATAGAGAGATTTATTTTGCATCTATTTGATATATGTTGATTCTACTTAATCTGAAATAGTTGAAACTTAAGTGAAATAGTTGAAAATTAACCGTTATTTGTACGACTATAATTGCTGAATTTCTGATTATTTTTAATGTGAATCTTGGCATTTACCAAAAACAGAAAATCAATAAAACGAAAAAAAAAAGAATTTTTAAAGATGTGCATTAACAAAACTTATTTTAGCACAAATGACCATACAAATAGCTTTAAATTAGAGGTGTATAATCATTGCATATCTAGTAAAATTACAGTCAAGATGATAAGCAGTAGGGTGCAGGCTTTATAACTAGTGATAATTATGTCTGTCAACACAACATAGAACCTTATTGGTTCTTATTTACAAAAGTATGGCATGGCGTGGATGCATGGTATGTACGCGTGTAGGTATTGTTTGGAAATTGGAGAGATAGGATGCAGAGGTCGGCCGGCCTAGTCACAAAGAAGATGAGAAAGAGGTGGAGGAGGATGCGTTGTTGACTTTCTATGTTTTGTTGTTATTGACAAATTAAATCTTTGCTAGGGTTCGGGGGATCTCTCTCACTGTCCCATTAACTGCATCACAAGAGAAACAGACAAAACGGAGGGAGACATGAGATACGAGTGTGGAAATTGGATGCTTCTCCATTTAGCAATCTTCCCTTGGATTTTTCTTACATTATTACTATTACTGGTAAGTCTGGTATACATAATATATAAATATAAACATATGAGACAATGAGAATTAGAATCTCCCCGGCTACCTCCCTTCCTCCACTCTTTTTCTCTCCCTGTCTCTGTCTGACACAATAAATTGGTGACGGTGATGATTGGTGATATAACATGTAGTTGGTGATGGTGATAGTAATTAAGAGTGGGTGCATTGCAGGTCAATATTTGAGGCAGCGAGTGGTTTGTGAAAGTTACAGAGCTTATCTACGTGTTACACACACACACGTAGGAAACAATTGGTTGATTTGCTCCAAAACCCAAATCAGGGTTTGCGAGATTGCACAAATACCAGCCAAGCCATTGTGCTTACTTCCAAAATTTATGAGAGCTTGCTAAGAATCTGTACAGCAATTACTAGCATGAATGCGCAGGGCCACTGCCAACCCTTTTGAACCAAGCATGTAATTCGTGCCAATTGCAGTTAAGGAAAACCTGTCTCCAAATTTCAATGCCAACCGTTCTTCTGTCGAGTAACCAAATTTCACCACATGCCAACTAATAAGCGACATTAAATTTCATTGACTTCCTACAGCTTTCTCCATTATGTCATCTACAATTTATGTGTTTGAAACAAGCCCTTTTATAGTAAAAAAGAGTGGAATTCATGCCAATCTTCTTCTATTTCATTTAAGACTAGGTATGTATGCACAATAATTAACAACAATAATATCTTAGTAGAAGTTGTTTGCAATATAGAAATATGCAATCTTATCCTTAATTAGTAAAGATGTTGTTTCTGATAGATTCACTAAGAAAAATATATAAAAATTTGAGAACTGTTTGTAAGAAAAAAATTAAAACTACAATAAAAAGATAAAAATTACATATAATATAAACAATATAAAATATAAAGTAATAATAACAATAATAATATAACAAGATATAATTAAATACTTACAAATAAAGATATAAAAATAATATAATAAATAACACAATACAGATAAAACAAGGTGAAGACTAAAAATATAAGATAAAATATAAATATAAATAAAGATAAATAATGATGACAATGATGGAAATGATGATGATGCTGCTGCTGCTGCTGCTGATATTGTTGTTGTTGTTGTTGATGATGATGATGATGATGATAATAATAATAATAATGAAAGTAATAATAAAGATAAAAATAAAATAGAGGATAATAATAATAATAATAATAAAAGTAAATACAAACAGATGTAAGTATAAAAAATAAAAGATAAAATAAGTAAATAAATACACAAACAAGAAGGAAGATAAATAAATAAATAAAACAAACAAACTATTGTAAGAGAAAGATAGCTAAGTTAGGTAAGAAAGTGGTTAAGCTAACTAACTATTAGAGAAGTACTATAGAATAAGAGTTTAGGCTAAATAATTATGAAAAAAAGAATGACTTCTCTAAGTGAGATTTTTACTCGTATCATAGTACGCTAAAGTTTCCTATCAAGGGTTATGTCTTCGGTAAGTTCTAATAAAGCCATATCATTCTTGATCATTTTACTCCAATTTTTCTTAGGCTTTCCTCTTTTCTTCTTACAATCTATAAGTATAATCTTCTTACTGGAGTATCAGGATGTTTCCTCTTAATATGTCTGAATCATTTAAGCCTTTTCTCTCTTAATATTCTCTCGATATTAGCCGCCTTTAATTTGTTTCTTATCATTATATTCTTGACCTTATCTCTTCTCGAATGGTTGAACATCCAATAAAGTATCCTCATCTCTGCTACTATTAACTTATGACTATGTTTTTATTTGATGAGCTAACACTTTGCCCATGGAGCATGGTTGACCTAATTACTAAATGATATAATGTACTTTTGAACTTGAGCATTATCTTCTTGTCACATAAAAGTCCTGATGCACTCCTCCATTCAAGCCACCTTGATCTAACACGGTGAGCGGCGTCTTCATCGATTTCTCCATTACTTTGGATGATATTTCATAGATATTTAAAAAACTTTTTTTGTGATGTAACTTTTGAACTAATCTTAACCTCCATATCGAAAGCCACCATATGACCCAAAAAGTTACTCTTTAAATACTCAGTCTTATTTCTACTCAATTTAAAGCCCTTGGACTATAGCGTATCTTTCTAAAGTTTTAGCTTGACATTGACACTTTCTTTTGTCTCATCTACTAAAATAATGACATCAACAAACAACATACACTAAGGCAACTCCCCTTGGATGTTCTTGGTGACCTCATCCATCGCTACTATAGACAAAAAGGGGCTCAACCAGGAGCTTTGATATAGCCTGATATCTATAGAAAAATGTTTTGCATCTCCTCCTTTCATCCTTACTCTAGTTTTTACACCTTCATACATATTACTAATAATCCGTATATAAGTCATAGGAACTCCCTTAACATCTAAACACCTTCACATAATTTCCTTAGGTACCCTGTCATAAGCCTTGTCTAAGTCAATAAAAACTATATGTAGGTTACGCTATCTTTTCCTATAATATTTCATTAATCTTCTAAGGAAATGTATAAATTATATCGTGGATTTTTCTAACTTAAAACTAAATTGGTTCTCCAAGATAGATGCACTGTTTTTTGCTCTCTTCTCAATCATCTTCTGTCGTAACTTTATGGAGTGACGAAGTAGTTTGATGCCTCTATAGATATTACTACTTTGTATGTCTCCTTTGTTCTTGTATAGAGGAATTAACAAATTAAGTCTCCACTCATCAGACATTTTGACTGACTCGAGGATCATATTAAAAAGCTTGGCTTGTGATTTGTCGGTAACAAATAAAGTTATGATACCTCTTGAATATATTAAGATCACCTAAAGAGATGTTATCCTTTACGCCATTATAAAAAAGGCTATAGAAGTATCTTTGTCATCTTCTCTTGATGTTATTTTCAGCCACAATCACTTGTCCTACTTCATCTTTTATACAAAAAACTTGATCCAAAACTCTCGCTTTTAGCTTCTAAACATTAATATAATTTCTTGTAAGTTCTACTTATGCCTTTTGAGACTATCTCTTTCGCATTTTTCTTTACCAATTTGTAACTTTTTCTATAAACTATCCTCTCTACCTCTGTGGTGTTATCCACGTAAACTTTATAAGTAACCTTCTTAATCTTAACCTTATTTTGTACAACTTCATTCTACCACCACGACTCCATCTTATTACTGACAGGCCCTTTAGAAACACTCAAGATCTCTTTATATGTATTCCTTAAATGAGTTGCTACTCTCTCCCACTTCTGGTTAGCATATCCTTTAAATTTCCATTCTTCTCCATATATTACTCTATCTTTAATTTGTTCCATTGTATCCCCTTTCAAGTTTTGCCATCTGACTCTAGTACATTTCTGAGCGCTTCTCTTCTTTTTCTAACCCTTAAGTATAAGACCTGTAACTCTATGCTGAGTTGATAAATGTTAGGTATCACCTTATAATTCTTAAAACTAGGTCAATCCCTCCACCTTACAAGAAAGTAGTTAATTTGAGTCTTTGTGGTTCTACTCTTATAAGTCACCAAGTGCTCGTTTTTATCAAAAAATAAGTTGGCTACCATCAACTCAAGTGCTATTGTGAAGTGCAACAAAGCAGTCTCATTATTAATCCTATCTCCATACCTAAAACATTTATGAGCCCATAGATATCCGTATAAGGTTGCTTCTATATGACCATTAAAGGCTCCTCCTAAAGTAACTTTCTTGTCAAGGAGAATCTATTGAATCACCTCATCTAGTTCTTCCTATAAATGAGACTTAGGTTATTTGTCCAACCCTACTTGGAGTACATAAGCACACATCACATTGAAAACAATACCTTGCACCACAATCTTTACGAACAAAATCCTATCATTAGTCCCTTTTACCTTCACAACATGATGTATAAGTTCCTTGATGATTAAGATACTTACCCTATTCCGATGCCTTGAATCCCCTGAATACCTAAATTTGAACCCATTGATCTCTTTCACTTTAGCTTTTGTCCATTTTATCTCTTGGATGTATGTTATATGAATCTTATATTTGTCTAAAATGTCCACTAGTTCTAATGACTTCCATGTAAGGGTCTCGAGGTTCTAAGAACCATCCGCAATCTGTCAACATTTTTCTTCTCCTAAACCCCAGACTCATGAAGGGACTAGCCTTTGCTTTATCATCATAAGTCATTGCCACCTCTCTTGCCCTAATACCCAATAACAACTACAGAAGACAAGTGCAACAAGTCTCTAAAAGCCTATAAGATTACTCAAGTATCCAAAAAATACAAAAGTGATTAAAAAATTGCAAAATATTATATTATTAAGGCAAATCTCTAGGCAAACAACTTGTTCTCACTATCGTGTGAATAAAGCAATATTCCTACAAAGCAAATCTACAATTTCTTAATATTATGTGGTATTATTTATATTTTATCAGAAGAAGTAAAAGGCTAAGCTACTAGATGTTGAAAAATGGACAATGAGAAGTGAAAAGATTGACTTTGGAGGTCTTCTTAGGAAGTGTTATACAAGATCACACATATACTTGGAAAACTTACTTGGGTAACTATCAAAAGTAGAATAAATGAGTAAATTATGTATGTAATGTATTATTCGTTTCAATTATTTCAAAGTTAAGGTTCTCCGAAAATTGATATAATTTCAGTTTACGGAGTAAAAGACACTTTATGTTAAAAGACTCTAATAATTCAATATTTTAGAAGAAAGTTCTATATTTCATTAAATAAAATAGACATTTCTTTAATTAATTTTTTTTGGCAATTTTTTACGAAATTAATATGCAATACGACTTTCACTTCTATTAAAATTTTTAACAATAGAAGGAATATACGTGTCTATTTCATAAAGTATGAGTTTTATAAAATATTAAACAATATACAAATTTTCAAAAAAATTAATTAAATAAGGAGTGTCCATTTCTTTTACCCTATTCATGAATTTCATTAGTTTTGCGATAATGAATTAATCCTATGATATTAGAAATCTTACTTGACTCTCATACTAATTTCTTTTAAGAGTTCATTTAAATTAGTCTTGTTATCTTTTTCTTTCATGATACTCTACAAAAATATGATACCTACCTTGAGTCTGATATCTGGTCATAATGAAAATAATTAATCTTAACTAAATTACTCAGATGGTGACTGGTTGGGTTGGTCATGCTAGGCCCAGGTTCAGGCCCAGGCGTCGACAGCCCATTCATAGGTGGTAACCTCCCAAGCATACGTAAAGAACTAAACCTAGCAGCTATTCCATATATAAGGTACTACTTTGCCACGATACAGGTACGACTACAGAACTCTCATATTCTCTTAATTCCTAACCACCAAAACCTTCACAAAAAGACCGACTTTAGCGTCGGAGGGGCTTACTGGGAATCAACCCCCGGCGTGCCTTTATTTGTTTTGCAGGTGTCTTTAAGCCGAAATCAATCAACTTTCTGGATCCAAGCGGCAACGTCCAGCCGCATCAAGATTAGACTGAACCAGTGACATTAAGGGGTTTTTCCACATAATGTGATTACTTGACTCTTCAATTCCTTATAATTGTTCTTTTTGACTCTCCAATTCCTTAAAGTTGTTCTTTTGTTTTGAGAGACGGCCTTACCGGAATGACTTTGTTCCAAGTATTGATTTCCTTATCTTCTTCAATCTGTCCTTTTCTGTGTGCTGAAAACAACAAATGGCTTTTGATTTTAAGATTTTTCTTCACCGTGACGGGTCCAGATTCATAGACATGTATTTTGATATACACTAAATCAGTTTCTACGTATTGACAAGTGCATAATATGAAACAGTTGTACATGCTTAAATTCAAGTGGATAAACATGAACTCCCCTTTAGCTGGAAGGATAACAAGTTTCAACGTTCATTCGCCCCACTCTAGTACAAGAAGATATAATTGCTGCCCTGAACAAAGAACAGTAGTGCATGCCTTTGGATCTGAGGGACCATTTATTTTTCTGCAAAGATGGGAATCAGAACACCCTTTCTCGTGATTGACACCATTTTCTGCTTGCTCAGTAAGAGTCTGACTGGGAGATAACTCAAGAAGCATACTTTTCAAGAATAAACAAACCCTAAAAATTGAGCCAAATAAATTCTCCTCGTTTGTTTTTGGATACGTTGTTTCCTGCAACACAGTCACCGGAGAGTGTGAGAAACCAAACTAACAGTCTCTGAGGTTAAGAAATCAAAATTCTGTGGACACTCAAGAAGGCAGGAACACAAAGCATACTTCCTTGTTAGCTTAACAGAAAATGGTCTGGGTCTGTCTTTTTTTTTTAAAATCTGTACACGTGATGGGTTGTTCTTCATAGTTGGGGGGTGGTCTAGGGTTCAGAATCTTCAGAGTTGAGACGGATAGGGTTTATGGTTCCATTTCGTAGAGGTCGAGTACTGGGAGTAGAGGTAGAATAGAAAATAGGGTTCAGCTTTTGACCGATGCATGCTACTGTGCGCATCATTCCATACAATTGGACGTCAATAGTTTTGGTGATGATTCAATTTTACTAGATTGTTGCGGTAACCAAACGATAAAAACCAGACTGTCTCAGGTATAGCATCATCTTGTTTAGAACTTCCCTCTGATATTTTACAGGTTTAGCATCATCTTGTTGAAAAGTTCCCTCTGATATTTTACAGGTTTGGCATCCCTTTGTTAGTTTACCCTTGTTAGCCTTGAACTTCTAATGATTGATTTAGTTACGCTTTAAAAGGGCAGCCGGAATATAAGTCAAAACAGGAAAAGAAATGTACGACAGATTGTCATTTTCGGGTTTTCTTGAAAAAGTCATGAGTTGCACAGAGATTCATCTAATTTCTTTTCTTAACAGCTTAAGCTCTAAGGTTTAAGGCTGTAATGAGTAGTTGCTGTAAAACATGGTCTCTGCATTAGTAGTAAAGGGAGAGAACAATGCGGTATATATTACATTTTCGATGGTTGCACTCGTATTGCTGCAGGATCTATCAAGCACAGAAAGAAATGAAGAAAAGAGATTATATCAAACAGTTCAACCCTACTATTTCCAATCACATTTAGGCTAAAATTTCCTAAATCAGTAAATTAAACTCAGTCCATGAGAGAAATCAAAATTTGTTTCTTATGGCTGTATGAACTATACAAAGAAGAATCAGATTAAGACCTTCAAATCTCACAGAAGCACGAAATAATAACTTGTCAATGTCCTAAACTAATTGGGATTTTGTTTCTGGGATGTTAAGTTCATCTTCTGCTGGGCAAGATCTCTCTGCCGTAAGTGGGAGAGTGGTCCTGCGTTCTGCTGACTATAGATGCTTTAAAGAGCCTATGCATATTGGTCCCTCATCTACAAGGAAGCTAAGTTATCTATCCTCTAACTCAGCTGATCAAACCACAACTTTTTAAGACCACTTGCCAGTGACTTATCTAATTGAATTCCGATTAATTAGAAACTAATAAGTTCCTACTGCCGTAGACAAACCATTTCTTATACTCAAAT
>JANIPN010000007.1:25751805-25762487 GCA_027478595.1 Erythroxylum anguifugum
TGTAGTACTTATGTATTAGGTTTTGACGTTGTACATATGGAAAATGTGAAAGACACAATGTAGCCATCAATTTTGTGAAATGAAATGAGGAAAAAGTTTGTTTCAAAAATATTGTGATTTTCTTATGTTGCTTTACAAGTGAATAATGATATGATGCCATAGGAAGTGAATGTAGCGATCAATCGTAGCTCGCCTTTATCGTAGGATATGTACCGAAATGACCTCTGGGTGTTCCAGTGTATACCCCGCGGTAAGGGGGCGCTACATTACGACTTACAGTTAATTGGTGGGACTAATTTGAAAGTGGTGTTCTAAAATTGCAAAGGTTTGCGATTCAAATTCTAAGTCAACGTGTGAGTGCAACAGGATGTGAAAGGAATTGGAGAACATTGAAGTTTATCAATTTCAAGAAAAGAAATAGATTGGAGCACAAAAGATTGAACGACTTGGTCTCTGTTCGATATAATTTAAAGCTTCAAGAAAAAAATGTTATTATCATTATTAAGTTGAATATATTTTTTGTAATTTCTTAATAATTTAATTTTATTATTTACTAGGATCCCTTATAGAACAAGTAGTTTTATATATCTAATTTGCCTTAATCATATTTTGATAGATTAATTTTATGAGGAATTGAATTTGATATATGAGTGACTTAGAAGATAATCTAGATGAGAAAGTATTAACATGTCATTTGGTGGAATAAATTTAAATGATGGTGATGATAAGACTCTTTTCAATGATGAAGATTTTGTAATAAGAATTGAGATCAATGTGATTTGATCAGATATTCAATTGAATAAAGTTTCAGGTTTTTATTTCTTCTTTTCTTTTAATTTCACTTATAATTAGCGTATATGTTAAATTCTATGTATGCAATGTAATTATAAATAATTTTATTTCTAAGTTTTACTTTTAGTTGGTTATTTGACACAGACTATTGTTGAAAATTGTAATAGTTAGAGAGTCATAAATATTTTTTGTTCTTTTTATTTGCTATTTTGATGTAATTATTATTTACTATGTAATAAAATTGTAACATTTTTAAAATTTTATTATCATGGCTTTTGAGATATCATATATGTAAAATTTATATTATCTAATACAATTTGTTTGTAATTTTAAAAAGAGAACATAACCGAGGATAGTCTTTAACGTTTCTCCCGTTTTGTCTTCCACTACGCCAAAGCCTTTTCGTCTTCTGCCCTTTCACTCCGATAGATAAGAAATACCGCAATTTTCTACTCTTGCTTACGAATTTAGGGTAAAATCCTATCGTTTCTTCAACTTGATGCCTGCCATCTACTTGATGAAAATCCTCAACGGTTAAACTACCCAGAGAGACTCGTTGGAGAAATGAAGGCATAAACTTGGGGATGGAGGACGTAAACAAGTCATGAATTTGATATTGGAACTACCCATATATCTCCCTTCTTCTTCTTCCTCTTGTGTTAGAACTCTTAGCAACAACTCAAGTGCTGCAGCTTCACTTTGGTTCCCTTTTAGAAGAAAGTTCTCATCTTTTAAAGCAATGACCACTTGTACACCACAACCACTTCATGTAAGGGAAAAGCTTGACCTGACAGACACTGAGAAAAAGATTTTTGATCGCCTTCTTAATACTCTCCACCATTTCAATCTCTCCACCAACCTCCGCGTTGCCGGCGGCTGGGTTCGAGATAAGGTTTGAAGTCACCTCGGTTCCCATATTTTGTTTTCGTATTTGAAGCTTTGTGAATTGATTTCTGTGATGTTTTCTTTTTTCTTTTATTTGCAGCTTCTAGGGAAAGAGTGTTATGACATTGACATTGCTATTGATAATATGGTGGGTAGTGTATTTGTTGACAAGGTCAGGGATTACCTGTTATCTACTGGTGAACAAGCTCAAGGAATCTGCGTTATCCCCCGGTGTGGGAATTGTTTGCTCTTTGCTTCTTTTTTAACTTTAAGCTCTGTAGTTAGCTACTATTTTAGCACATCTAAGAAGCTGTCTTATCCATTTTCTTGGTGCAGCAATCCTGATCAATCCAAGCACTTAGAAACTGCGAGGATGCGCATTTTTGATCTATGGATTGATTTTGTAAATCTAAGGTGTGAAGACTACAGTGAGAATAGTCGAATTCCTGCTATGGTATTCATCTAATGAGTCACTGACTGGCCTTTCATTTTTCTGCTGTTCAAAATACCATTTAGTTTGGATTTTAAATGGTTCAGAAGAAATTAATGGAATGAACTGCTCAGTGTTTTTAATAGTCTTCCGTATTATTCCTTTCTTACTATAGAATAAGTTCTGTGTTTTTTTTTTTTAAAAAAAAGGTTCTGTGTTATGTGATTGTCTAAGCATTTGGTTTTATTTTACTTTATGAAATTTGGAAAACAGGACCATGTTGCAAATATTTTGCTACCAAAAGCAATAGCTACACCTTGGAGGTGGTGTAGTTGAGATTATGATGATTGTATATCTCGTATATTATCCTTTTTAATCATGGTTGAATATCTATTGTATCCAAAGTCCACATTATTTGTTTGTAGTTTATATTATAGTTTATTTTCAAGTTTATGGTATTTGTTGGAATCTATAATGATTTGCATGTTGCTACAGAAATTTGGTACAGCAGAAGAGGATGCTTATAGAAGGGATTTAACCATCAATAGGTATTTTCTTTTGTACATGTAACATAATTTATCATTCTTTTTAATATCCTTTGGCTTAGTTAAGAACCTTTTTGTCAGCCAGTTTGTTCTACAATATCAATACTAGCTCAGTTGAAGACCTTACTGGCAGAGGTAGGTGTAATTTTATTATATTGATCAGCATTTCTTAGTGTTTTTGCTTCTTGAGGTTACAGATTAACAACTCTTCCCTTATTTAGCTTTTTCTTGCTTTTACTTTAGGTATTGCAGATCTAAAATCTGGGAAGATAGTGACTCCTTTACCTCCAAAGGCTACTTTTTTGGATGATCCACTTCGAGTCCTTAGAGCTATTCGATTTGGTATTGTTTTGATCCACTTCGAGTCCTTAGAGCTATTCGATTTGGTATTGTTTTAATTTTTCTTTCCTTTTAACCATATCTCATTTCCTCTTGTATTTGTATTGTAAAACTTGGAACGACTTCACTTTCTAATCGTAAACATAAGTCTTAAACTGTTGCAACTTACCAGCATATGTATATTGTTAGTCATTCTCCCTCTCATGTATCATTCATTGTAGTCTACTCAACTTTTGGGGGTCTTGAAGAAATTAATTATGCTTACTCTGAATTGATTTGTAGTCAATGATTGTTACTTCAGCATCATCAAGACTTTGCTGACTTCCATTTAGGGGGGAATAAAACTCCCAGCTAGGTTGTTTAGTTGTTTGTTACCATTGAATTTACCATTTGGTTGTTAGAACTAATTCTATTGAATTCGTTGACGGTCAGAATGTTGGATAAAGTCCTACTCAACCTTCTGAGCTGCTAGTTTGTCAAGTCATTCATTATACAAGTTTGGTGTACATGGTTAATTTTCCACATGGTGTTTTGGCTACAAAAGCCCTGAAATGCCATTCTAATATTCATTCATATTCTGTTCCAGGTGCAAGGTTTGGATTTACTTTAGATGAAGAGCTCAAAGCTGCTGCTGCAAGTGATGAAGTGAAGAATGCTCTGGGAGCTAAAGTAAGCAAAGAGCGCATTGGGACAGAAGTATGTTCATTTTACCCCTTGGGAGTATTCTGTGTCATATATGTAACATTGTACTTATCTTGCTGTTAATTCTCAATGCAGATTGATCTAATGATCTCTGGTAATCAACCTGTGAAAGCTATGAGATACATTTGTGATTTAACATTATTTTGGACTGTTTTCACTCTCCATCCCAAGGCTGAGTCAGAGGTATTGGATGAATGCCCCAGGTAAAGTCAAATCTACAAAATTTTTAAATAAACTTCATATCATGTTGTCAGTTTGTTCTTTATTTGTCCTTTCATTGTATTTGGTTTTTATTCTGTGGAAAGTGGAAACTAATGTTCTCTCCTTTAGTTAGCTTATTAAACTTGATTATGAGCTTTAAGACATAATACTTGGTGGAAAATTGTAGCCTCTCACTCATTTTGTTCAAATAGAATTAGCTGTTCACTATCTTCTTTTAACTATTCTTAGGATACTTGGTAGGGTAAAACGTAGAGAAGCATAAGCTCAACTGAGAAAAAGCACGAACTGAAATAGATGAATTTGTACTTTCACCAAAAAGGGTTTGTGAAGATCTAGCAATTTTATTAACATTAATTATATGAGAATTTCGAAAATCTTTACGAGGATCACTCTGTAGTTTGTCTAGTTTCTATTTGGTGCTTGACCATTAATATTTTCACTTTTGACAGGCTTTGTGTTGCTTATTTGGATGCTACTTGGAGCCTTATTCAAGTAATTAGATGCTCTGTATTTTCTGTGAGTTGAAACTTGTGTACTTTTTTCTCCTATATATCTTTTTAATTCTGTTCGAAAGCTTTTCAAAGTATTTTTTTCTAGTTTTCATCTTTTAAAAATTTATCGTCTTCAAAAGTTTGGTCTTATTAATCATATGAACTGAATCGCAGAATGAACAGAGAAGGCTCGCTTTCTATACTGCTTTATTCCTTCCTTTCAGAGATATCACATACAAGGATGAGAAGGGTAAAAAGGTAAAATATTTAGAAATTTTCTTCTTCATTAGTTTAATTGTCCTTTTTGCTTATTTTTCATCTGTTATTTTCACTTTATGGGCCTATAAGACCTTAACCTACTGTTGGAATTACACATCCAAGATAAGATGTAATATTTATGATTAATTGGTGGGAGTACCAAGAAAAAAATAGTTTGGAGAATTTTAGAACAATAACTGAATCATGCTACTTGTAGATTGTCAGCACTACTAGCAGTGAAAGGCTTATAAAAAATAAATAATTGCTTCAGAATCTGATGTTAGTTTCATTTGATTGTAAGATGGGCGTTATTCTTGGCACTAAAGTTTTAATGCGCAGTTTCACACATAGGAGTTCATCTAAAAATCCATGTTTTTGCATGCAGATTCCTGTTGTCAGCTTTATCTTCAAAAGTTCTCTGAAGCAAAAGTCCAGTGATCTTGAAACAGTCAGTCTCACTATCTTTTAGTTGCTATTCTCAATATCCTGATTATAGCTGGGGCCTTGTGCATTATTTCCTATAGAGTATTGGGTTTACATAAATATGAACCTGGTTCAGGTTGTGAAAATACATGCGTCACTCGGGAAATTCTTAAGCTTGCTTCCATTACTCGCATCTAACAACAATACACAGCCTAATGAAGTCGATTGGGAAATGGAGAATGTTGATTTACCCAATACATCAAAACTCCGAGTATTGACAGGTACGATGTCTTGGTGCTGTGTGTACTTTCTCTGGGCAAAGCCTGACTCTGTTTCTTGACAATTACCATATGTATCTTTTTATACGATTGAATTTTCCAAGTTCCAGTTAAATATAACAAAAAGTTGCAAACTTCTGTTTGGTTCTTGATTGACTATTTTTCCTTGGCATTCATTTAAGTGCTACACAATTATTTTTTAGTAAAATGGTGCTTAATACTCTTAAAAAATGCTAATACTTAATGTTACACTATTAGTTTATAATGAGTTGGTGACTTGTACTTGAAAATGATAGGAATGCTATGTACTCCAAACTTTGATGTATGCTGATGACCTTCATTTAACTCTAAAAGGAATCAAATCAATTGGTATCCTCATGGACAGTTCAGTGACCGTTGAATGGAGAATCAAGCTATGTTAGGGTAGCATTACAACTTCACTGTTTAGCACTGATGTTTCATCTTTCTGGTTTTCAGTAGAATGCATTTTGGGTGTCAGGGTGATGACATGCATCTAAAGACATGATGCTTCCAATTTCAACTTGAAAAATCTTTTTGCTATCTAGAGCCTAAGTCTATATCTTACATGTCGAATTGTAGAACAACATTGTCAAGATCTTGTTCTAGTTGCTACTTTCTTTAATTGTGATGATGTATTGTATCAACTTGTGTGCTTATGGGATTAGGGGGCAGAGGTAATGTGCTATTTTTCAGCGTCGTCATCAACTATGTGCTCTGTGCTGAAATAATATTAAAAAAGAATGTTTCCGTGAATGGTTCATTAATCGGGTTGGACACATGATTCAAAACAGAGGTGGCAATTTTGGCCTGGCTCGGCCTGGGTTTGACCGGGTTTCGGGCTGCACTCAGGCCTAAACGGGCCGGCTTGAGGCCCGGCCTGTGGCCCGATGGCCTCCCAAAACAATGTTTTTTTGGTTCGCAGGCTTCAGAATTTTTAGATCAAAATGGCGTTATTTTAGAAAGTTTACCCAAAACGATAATAGGTTTGAACTAGGCATGGCAATGGGCCGTCCAAGCTCGAGCCTGCTTGGATTAATTAGAGTTCTTAGATTTGTCTGGTTTCTTGTATAAATTATCCCCTTTATGCTTAGCTTGCTTTTCTATCACTATATACACATTACAAACTCTTTTCTAAGACACTTCCAGGATTGAATATTTCATAATTTATTTGTATAGAAGCAGATCCTTGGATGAAAATCCCTTTAGTTATGGCCTTATGGTAACCTCTATTTCATTATCTATTCAGGATTTCTGCTGCGAGAAATCAAAGACTTCTGGCGAGTTGCTTTGCTAATTTCAACCATATTATATCCCCCTGATATTGACTCTACTTCAGAATTTTTAGACAATCAGTTTCAACTGGAGAAGAGAAGAGATTTGTTTGAGGCAGCTGAGCAAGCTATAGTTAATATGGGTATACACTTTATCCTCCCCTGCAAAAGCTTGTCTCCAAAGAATAAGTTGTAAGCCAGAAAAAGATGTGAAATTACCATAACCTGCAGTAGATTGTGATGATTGAGCTGGTGATTGAAATGTCTTGGCATCAAATGCTATGATTGAGGTTCATTCATTAAAACAAACTTTCATACACAGTTTCTACAATTGAAGTGCTATTTTCTGAAATACAGGTCTCGAGAAAGTTTGGGATGTGAAGCCCCTAGTTTCTGGGAGAGACATTATGAACGTTTTGCAGCTCAAATCTGGAGGACCACTTGTTAGGGAGTGGGTAAGTGGTTTCTTTCCTGCACTCTTAACATGTTTGTAGAATCATTTCCTGGATGATAATACTTAAGGCTGCTGGTGTTGGAAAGCTCACATTCTGTGTTGTTTGCTGCTTGCAGCAACAAAAATTGCTTGCATGGCAGCTTGCCAATCCCACAGGGACTGCAGAGGAATGTCTTGATTGGATGAGAGAAACACACCAGAAGCGCCCAAGGTTGGAATGAACTTTTGATATAAGCAAATTATCAGTAGGAAAAGCAAGCAGTATCTGTTGGTTTTCCAGCTTACTCCACATGGCCTTTCATGTGCTGCCAAAAGTTCCAAGTTTAGATTCATTGTTGATGAACATAAAAACACTGGAGTTGGCTAAATGTCTTTACCAATATAATCTAATCCTCTTTTGTCAAGGCCTGCATCGTTTTCCCAGTTTTGAAAGAGTTAACATGTGTAGAAAGTAATGGTCTTTAGAGGACAATTTATATGAAAATGTTTGTGGATGTTATGACCAAATAGATAAAAAGATATTGGATAGTTAGAGTTTGTACCTTTTTGAGTAACAAAGATAATGCATTGTTCTTTTCCTGATATCCCATTTTCTGTTTTGCTTTCCAATAGCCAAGTAATTCTTTAAACTTATGACCAAATCAGAAAAAGCTGGACGAGAGGCTCTTGTTTTACATAAATTGACGCCTAAAAACATATTCACCTCTATCAATTAGTTATCTCTAGCTACATGATGTAAAACATCTCAAATAATGTTTTTTACAATGTCATATGATCCAGTACTCCGTAAATTGGTGTTTGTAGTTTTCGAATGCCACACTTGGTAAAAAGAAAGTACGAAACTTTTGTTAATCAAGCCCTTTTGTTCGTGTTTCCGCAAGTTGTTGAAAGGAAAGGGCATAGGATGTGGCAGTGTTACCAGATAGCTCATTCTGAACAAAATGACAATTCACTTTTATATGTTTTGTCCTCTCGTAAAAGACTGGAAATGAGGTATGAGCGGGGCCTTTGTGCCTCTCACCTGTGTGGACGTTGTGGAGCGCACCGGGAAAGTGTCTTTCACCTGTTACGGGACTGCCCTCATGCTAGGCAACTATGGGACTCAGACCAACGCCCACGATCGGCTCCTTTTTATCTAGAGCAGCTCCCATTTGCGTGGCTTAAAGCCAACTGTGTTCCAACAGATGGGTCCATATTTTGCCTAGGACGATTTTTTTTTCACTTGCTGGGTCACATGGCGCACCAGGAACAAGTTAGTGATTCAGTGAGCACAAACCAACCTGGCCGTGCGTGCAGATCAACCAGGTACTCGTGCTGTTTCGCGACTATATTGCTGCCTTCGACGTTGCCCAGCTAGGGCAGCCTCCACCACAGCCCCCACGACTGGTTGCATGGGCCAACCCCTGGCTCAAACTCAATGTCGATGAGAGTGTTCACGGCCATCGAGGCCAGGCAAGAATTGGCGGCTTGCTTCGAGATAGCTACGGTATGTGGATCGCGGGCTTTTCCTATTGGGTCGGGATCACCACTGTCATGGTTGCGAAACTTATGGCCCTCAAATATGGGCTTGCCTTTGCCAGCACTTATCCTTGGGAAGGACTTCTGCTCGAGTCCGATTCCCTGGAAGCACTGCGCTGTCTATCTCTTCCTTCCGACGATTTATTCTTCCATCCCCTAGCTAATCTAATTTCTGATATCCGCTCTCATCACTCATGTCTTTAGATAAGGAAATCCGTGCGCTGATTTTTAGCCCGCCTGGGGTCGGGAGGCGCCCATGCGGAGAGCGTCTGACTTACCCCTCCTCCTGATATCAGTCACCAATTGCGCGCTGATGCACAAGGAGTTGTGTTTATTCGTTAGTGTATTGCTTGTTATTTTGCTATAACAAAAAAATGCATAGCTGCATGACCATCACAAAATATGTGCATGGTCTTTTGTGTTGCACCCTAAAAGAGGCTGACAATCGTTTTAACCATTTCAACTCACAAGTAGTAATTGCTAGTGATCGATACTTTGCTTCAATTGAGGAGTGGGATACCGTGTGTCGCTTCTTCATCTTACATAATATGATTATACTAATAATACAAAGCATCCAGTCAAAAATCATCGTGTGAATAGACAACTACCCCAACCAGAGTTACAATATTCAGATAATAGCAAATTACCATTAGAATGAAGAAAGATACCCTAACTTAGATTTCCTTTCAGATGTTGTATCACCTTGAGTACTGCTTGCCAACGCTCTTGTCTCGGTGGCTGCATAAGCTGAGCTAAAATGTGAACTACATAACTCAATTCAGGGCAGGTTATGGTCCAGTAAATGAGCTTTCCAGTCAAATGCCTATTTTTCTCTGGTTATTTAAGAAGAGGTCCTTCGACCAATGCAAGACGATGATTATGTTCTATAATCATCTCAATGCTCGTCTCAACTTAAGGACTTTTTCAATTTGCATACCTTATCTTTGGGTGGTGAGAAACCTCGGGACAATTTCATGTAGACCTCCTCATTCAAGTTGCCATGCAAAAATGTGTTGTGCACATCCATTTAGTGAAGTTCTCACTTTTGAATAAATGTTATTGCCAAAAGTGTTCAGACAATCAACCATTTTAGCAATCAGAGGAAAACTTTCATTATAGTCCACTCTCTCGACTTGGCGATTTCCCAACATGACCAATAAAGCCTTATGTCGCTTTACAATCCCATCTGAGTGGTACTTAATCTTGTATACCCATTTACATATCTCTTTCTTCACTAGTGGTAATGTCTCCCCCTTGTTAGTATGTAAAGGGAACCTTATTACGTACCCCAGAGTCCCGTGAAAGGATAAAAAATGAAGGTAATGCGGAATACATGGATTCGGTTTCATATCTGATTCCGATGCCGATTCCGAGCTCCAAACGTCTCCGAATCTCCCGGGCCCTTTAGCAGAAAGTGCTCACCGACTCACGGGCAAGGCCTTTCTACAGTTTCCTCAAATCCCGAGCTTCCTTAATGGGTCAGGAACCTTATGCTCGAGAATCCTGTATCCTTGAGTAACTGCAGGAGACCTTACCTTATATAGCTTCCATATCGGGCTTCCCCATCATAAGGCTGATATGGACCCGGTCCACACTAATCAGGACCCATTTTCTACCCAGACTTCGACCCATTGATTTAGATCATTTATTGGGCCACTTAATTATCTTTATCTGGATCATATGGCGTAACTTAACCGATAATTTATTTAAAAATCAAAATTGCAATCAATGTTAGTCCAACTTTATGAGACATTGACAAAATTGCCCCTAAGGACAAAAATGTCTAATAATCTCCCCTTTGGACTATCATTAATTGCAGTATACTTCAGTTTAAAAACAACTTTAAAAATGGTCAAGTCACGCTACTATATAGTTGACTAAGTTTTGAAAACAAAACATTTGATCCAAAGATACGAAAGTCAATCATTCTGTCCCGCAAGGCTTTCGGTATCGAAAAGCATTAAATACATGTGCCCTATTTGACACAGATCCAATACAATCACGAATACCTAATACCCCACTAACATGAATGGGAAAATGGAGTGTGGCAAAC
>JANIPN010000007.1:26724557-26738265 GCA_027478595.1 Erythroxylum anguifugum
TGTGTTCAACTTTCTTAACTCTTACTCTCATCTTCATATACTTGTGTTTTGTTATTGATTGAATATACAGAAATTATAGTAAATTTGTTTGAACAAGTATTTTTATAAAAAGAGGGTAAAACCAAAAAGTATACACAATTCAACCCCCCCTTCTTGCGTATTTGATTATTACTTTATTAACTTGTGATTCACTTCACTTATTTCTTTTTGTTGCTTTCGGTTTAATTTCACCACAACATGGATTCAACTTTGCCACGGTGAACCCCCAATATTCCCCTTTTAATTCTTTCAGGTTAACTTCGCCGCGGTGAAACTGCGCCAATTTTTACCTAGTGAGATTACCATTCTGCCCCTATTTGTTCTTAACCATTTGTGTTCCCTATATTCTTTTCTATCATTTCACATACTCAAATCCCTTATTACCCCTTCCGACTCTCTTCATCTGTTTCACACTCTCATTTTCACCGCGGCCATCCTCTCTTCTTCTTCTCAAATCATTCTCTCATTTGCGAGTTGTCTTTGACCAGATCCCCCTCTACTCTTCGTAAGTATTTCTTTTCTTTTTTTTCTTAGTTTCTATTAATGTTTAGGGTAGGCTAGTTTGTACATTTCGTTCTCTCTTCCATTTTAGCTTTAAATCAGTTTTGTCTAGGTTACCTAGAATTGTTGAATATTTTCTACTAGTTGTTTAGGTTATCATTTTTAGTTCGCTTTGTTCGTTTCCTTAGTTTGTGTTTCTATGAGCATTTTCTGTAGGATATGCCCCGAACTAAAAATGCTACCCCGAACTAGTGAGTCTGATTCCTCCGACAGCTTTACTTTTGAGGAATTGTATGAGAAAGTAGATCCTAAGCCCTTTATTAAAGAGAGATCCTTTCCCTTAGCTTCCCCTAAAAATCCTTTTGTCCAGCAACTTGTTGCCTCTCAACTAACCAGCCTAGTCAAACCTCGTACTCAAGGCAACGATAAATTCATTTGCCATTTTTACACCTATGCCCAGTTCGATGATACGATGGAAATTAACTTCCATGGTATTAAGGAACCAAATGCCTTAACCATTTCCAATATCTGTTTCCATTTTGATCTTCCTATTCGTCACCGATGCCATTATGATCAGATCATACATAACTATCCAATGGTTGATGTTATTCGCACCCTCTATCAAGAGGGCGCAGACTGGCATCGACCATGCTACACACAATGTTACCTTAAATGATCTGACTTGCGGCTCGAGGCTTGTCCTTGGCTGCACTTGGTCTGCAACAATATCGTTCCAACTGCTCACCTAACCTATATCACTAAACAACAAGCCCTACACATTTACCTCCTAATGACTGGTCGTCCGGTCAATATAGCTGACGCTATCGCCTCCGCCCTTCATGACTCCATAAATGCTGCCAAATTAACCAATGCCATCACCTTCCCTCACCTTATCTCTGACATTTTTCAAGCCCACAATGTCCTAAAGCTTGATAATGATAGCTATTTTAACCCAGCCCCACTCTTTAGGTATGATCGTCTAAAACACACTACCATTCACCCACCACTTCACCCCCTAATTATGCATGATATTGGTGCAGCTCTAGCAGCTGATGCACTAGCCGAGGATGATCTTCCAGCTCAGTGCATTCCTGAGCCTGTTACTTTATAGACCCTCGCTAGCAAGATTGATGAAATTTATGCAAATCTCTCCCACCTCTGCGTCACTCTCTCCTAGGAGATGAAACTGCAGAAGGAGAGAGATTATGTATGATCAAGATAGTCGTTATCGCCAACGCATGGATGCATTGATCGCAAAGCATTTTCATTTCCAGTTGTCCTCTGATGAGGACGACCCGATGAGTGGCACTGGCACATCTGGAGTAGGACCATCTACGTCTAGGGCTAATCATCCTGCGAACTATTTTGAATCTTTTGTTGTTTTTGTCTTCGAGTAGTTATTTATTTAGTTTTCAGTCTGCTGGATACTTAGTTACTTTGTTGTTATTCACTTGATTAATGGCCAGTTGTTTACATGCTTCTCAATGTGCTTTCCCCTATACGCTATTATTCACTAGCTCTACTGTTCCTCTTCACTACATAATTATGTTTCGATTGTTTCCTAATTGAGGACAATATGGTGTTTAAGTGTGGGGGAGGAAATTCCATCTTGGCATTTCTCTTTATGCGTCAATTTTGGCCATTTAATTGCTTTTGGACAATCATTTGTGTGTTATCTTCCAATTTTTAAACTTGGTAATTGAGATGAATTACATGTTTCTACAGTGTTTCTTCTATGCCACATTTTGCCACGGCGAACTTATGTTACGCCGCGGCAAAGCTGCTCATTTTTAGTGTCATCGCGGTGAACATATGTTATGCCGCGACTGAGTCCACTTCTTTCATAATAATAATAATAATAATAATAATAAATATGTTTGAATTCCCTCATTTAAATGGTTCTCCCAAATTAGATTCTTTATACTTCTGTGTTTTGAAGATTTTGTAAATTTCAAAATGTTACATGTGTTTTTGGAAAACCATCCATGTTTTTAAATCATAGTTGATTTTGTCTAATTTATTTTTCAATGTTTTCAACAAGAGTAAGTGGGGGTATGCTAAAAAGTAGCACTATGCGTTTTTAAACCTTGAGATTGCTTAATTGAGATACTAACCTTGTTGGAAGGATACTTGGACCTGAATTCTTTCATTTGTGTGTGTATATGCTTAATTTCATATCTCTCTAGAACTTGTTTTAATTCTTGATCAAAGCTTGATGAACTAAAATTTTGTTAATATGATAAAGGCATTCTTTTCAAAACCCTTTCTACCCAAACACAAACCCCAAACACTTAACCATTGCTAGCCCCTTTGATCCATCATTGTGAGTGCATGCATATTTCCACAATTGGTGTAAATATTATGTAAATATTTTATCTCCAGTTAAAAATTATATTAAAAATTTCCAGAAAGTTATTGAGTTGTGAAAAAAACAAAACAAAAAACAAAAAACAAAAAAAACTATATATATATATATATATACGTGTTTAACATTTTCTTTCACATCATTGATGCTGGTTTCATATGGAAAATAATTGCGATGCATGTTACTCATCCTTTTTCTTCTATTTGATCCATTTCATTTAGCCTTTCGTATATTACAACCTTGAAAATCCTCTTGATTTTCGAAATTATAGTTCTTGTGGTGGAGAGGTAGAATTATCACAAGCTTATAGTAGAGAATGGACTAAGCAGATTTGAGAGTGAAATTATCCCAAGACAACTGAGTTGAGAGTTAAACACTTTCCCTTTAGAGAAATCTCTTTTGCTCTATCTCTTGGATTAAATACTTATAGTGTTTATTTTCTTACAGCTCTTTCAGTCTGCTTTGGTTGATTTCTGAGAAAGTGGTTTAACTGATTTTTTACTCTCATTTTTAATCATGGTCGGTATTTTCTTTTGTACTTGTGTCTCTTTGACTTTTATAAGCTTTGTCTAGGAGTAAAAAGGTCTAAGTGTGGGAGAATTTGATTGAACCCAAGTTTTCTATATTATGTGTGTTGGATCTTGTTTTTTTTTTCTAAATTTTACTTATTATTTTCTTAATGATTTATGTATGCTTGTTTGTTTGTTTAATTATTTTTATTGAGTCATTAATTTAGTAGGCATGAATGAAGATTGAAAATTAGTAGGAAAGATTGGGACTTAGTAGAGCTAATGTGGAGTTAATGGATTGAAGGTGTAGAGACATAAAAGACAAAACAAGGGTAAAATGGGAAAGTCCATGTAAGTGAAGGGCAAAATGGGAAGAATAGGCTATTTTGTGTCTTAAAAATAGAAGAAGAAGTGAAAGATGTCGTGAGTGGGAGAAGAGAAGAAGAGAAAACGTGAATTAGAGAGAAGGAGAAGAAAATTCGAAAAAGCTAGGGAAAAAGGAGGAAAAATCATCGAAAGAAGAGAAGAATCAAGCTTTTAAAGGTAAGTTCTTCATCTTTTCTTCTTGCTTTAGTAAAGAAATAGGTTGTTGTGTTGTGAATGAAGAAGTTGTAGAGAGAGAAAGGGGTTTTGTGTTGGGAATGCTTGGAAGAAGAAGAAGATGGAGAGACCCATTTGGTTTTAGGGTTTCTAAGTTAGGTTTTGGGTTTTCTAACCTATATGGACTATAGGTAGGTTAAATTTGAGCTTGATTAGGGTTAATTTCTTTTTGTTGTGATTCAGGAAATTTGGGAATTTCCATTTAAATTGGAAATTGAATAAGGATTTTGGTTGTGTTAGGTAATCAAGAACAGCATACCCAAGAGCAAGAGGAAGGGCACAATTGAATTTGGATTTTCAAGAGTATAAGGTGGGTAATTTATTTATAGTTATTGTGTAATGGGAAAAATGCCTTGTGTGTGCATATGTGTTTATGTATAAGCTTGAATTGATAAATTGTGAATTGCTATGATGTGTTGTATGTTATGTTATACATTGAAGATGTATGACATTGTGATATGGTTAAATTGGGAGTATGATCATATTATGCCATTGAATTGTGTCATGGCATTTTGTATATAGAACAAGCATGAGAATATGAATTTGAGAATGATTGAATTAAGCATGAGAATATGAATTTGAGAATGATTGAATTAAGCAGGAGATTTGATTGTGTTTGGGCGAGAGAGGAACCGTTTTGCAGTCACGTGCACGTCAACGTAAAGCCTTCTCTCGGCTACCCGCTTGTGGCCCATGAGATTCGAAAAGTGGGCTCGTTTCATTCACAGAGTAAACTTCGGTTTCTCTGTTTTGTTCACGGAACTCTCGAGCCAAATTATGTGTGCGTTTGTATTTTGATGTGTTAAGTTATGATGTGAAATGTGTGTTATGCTTGAATGATAAATGACATTAAATGTGTATAATGGGATGATGTATTGAATTATGAGATGTGTATGGAAATTGTGAATGCTAAGATTCATTGTTGGTCTATATGGATATTTGTACATGTTTGATTGTGTGGCTCATCGCCAATGGCTATGAATAAGTTAGCCACTGAGCTATGTAACTCAACCCATAATTTTCCTCCTCAGGTGCAGATCGAGAAGATCAGTGGTCTTTGTAAGGCATTCGGATACTCCAAGATAGCTAGGAGTCTTTTGTATTAACTTAGTAACATTTGGCTAGCTTTATAGGCATATCAAACATGAGCATCTTGTGCTTATCCTTGGTTGAGATTTCCAATTATTGCTAGTGTTAGAATAGCTTGTTGAAATTGGAAAGATTGTGGGTGATGTATCCTTTGGAGTTGAGATTCAATGATGTTTTTAGTAGTTAAATGGATTTGAATTGGTTTTTGGGACTAAAAAGGTGGTATTGGAGAAGAGTATGAGGAAAGGGGATGTTAGGATGGGTTTAGGACCCTTTAGAGGGGTTTTGGAGGGTGAAAAATCTGTTTCACCCGAAGGTTACACGGCCTGCCCCTGTAAAATCACACAGGCCGTATGTTTCCAGCGCAGGAGCACTGTTACACCCGAAGGTTAAACGGCCTACTCGTGTTGGGTTACGCGACCCATATGTTTTGACCCTCCAAATGATAGAATTTCATTTTGGAGTCTTCACAAAAGTTGTAGATCTAGAAGTCTTCTTTCAAACTGTCTAAAACCAAAATCAATCAAAAACCTGTAGTGAGAGTTATGGCAATTGCGCCAAGGCATGTTCGATATGAGTAAGGTCATGAACATGTTGGATTCGTTTGGCCATAACTTCTTCGTCCGACCTCTAATTGAGGTGATTCTTGAAGCAATAGCTTCCTTTGGTGTTGAATTTCAAAAGATTGATAGAAAGAAAGTGAAGGATCAGTTGAGAGAGCATGATTGGGCCATGAACATACTTTGGATTTTTAAGCATATCTTGAGCTTTAGAGCTCTGAATGAGGTGGTTCTTGTTTCTAAATAAACTTGAGACTAAGAGCTGTCATTTTGAAGAAGTCAATTGTGATTGTTGTGATTTTGTTGTGTGGGCTCGCCTTTGTTGCTTGAGATGTTATGAGAGTGGGGATGAAGCGATGAGGGTTAAGGAGATTTCATTGAAAATAACCCTACAAGGAAACCTGCTTACACTTTTTGTTTCCGGATCGATAGTTGGGCTTCAGAAGCGGGGCCCAACAATTTGGTGACAATTTCATGGTTTTTGTTATACTTTTTGGCTCTTATTATTTGATATTGTGTTTAATTTAACTTATGAGTGCTTGTTTTGAATTAATATAGTTTGAAGGTAAAAATTGTCACAAATAGTTAGAAATTGCACTCAATTGATTTTCTAGGATAATTGATACTGCAAACTACTACACACTTAAGAAGTGGAGCCAAGAGTGAAAACCAAGTCAACAAAACCAACAGGCAAAGTTCGTTGTGACAAGGATGATGTTTCGCCGCAGCGAAACCAAAAAATTCAAGCAAAACCTTTCAAGAAAAGTTCGCCACGGTGAAGTCACAATAACCTGCCAGGAAAACCTTTCAGGAAAGTTCGCCGCAGCAAAACTTTCAAATCAGAGCGTAGGCCTGAACCATTTTTGATGAAAACCACTTACCTATTCTTAAAAACTGACCCGGATACCTACTTAAAAACCCTATTTTGGGAAAAGAGAGAATACATCATCGGACAGCCTCCAAACACTAACACATCTTCTTCTCTCATCCAACCCTATTTTTTTATTGGCCCCCAAATTTTTTCCTTGATAAATATGGCACGATTAGATTATTTTTGGGTCTTGCTAGATAAATTTATGTTGGAATTAATTGACATGTTAATGTGAATGAGATTAGGTGACATGAGTTCAGGGAATTAAATTGTTAAGGTGGTAACTTATGCATGAGGGGTAGTTTAAGAAGATCACTTAAGTGGGAAAGTCTTAAGGCTTTGAAGGAACGGAAAAAGGGACATTGTGCATTCATAAATGGTTTAAAAGGGAAGAGAAATGAGTTGTCTTTCAATTAGAAGAAGCAAAACTGAAATTGGAGAGAAGAGAAGAGAGAGAGTGTCGCGTGGGAGAAAAGAAGAAAAAGAAAAGAGGGCTAAGCTAGGTTTCAACTTTTCTTAACCTTCAAGAGGGATTTTGGGGTTGAGCAAGAAGGGAAAAAAAGAGAGGAAGGCTAAAGCTTCCATTTTAGCCAAGAAATCCTTTGGTTTGGTGAAGATTCAAGGTAAGTGATTTTTAATGTTTTGGATTTTTGGAGTGTTTTTGGTTCAAAGAGCTTAGGAAATGTATGGGTTTAGGTATTTTAGGATCAATTTCATGCATTAGGTTCTTTAGGTTTTCCAATTTGAATTCTATTGAATTGGGAATTTTGTCATTGTTGAAGGGAGGCAAGAGAGGCAAGAGGAGCAAGAAGAGACACATCCTTGGACAAGTTTTCAAGCAAGAAAATGAAGGTGGGTAACATTTTTATAATTGAGTAAATAAGCTATTAAAGTTTCTTTCAAATAAATGGAATTAAATGACTTCTAACTACCTTGAAAATGTGCATTTATTGTTCTTTAATATGGTTTGAGAATGTTCCATATGTTTTTGTATATGAATTTGTGAATGAATTTTGAGTGATATGGGAATGATTTCAAATTGTTACATAATTGTTGTATTTGTGGCTTTTAGATGATTTGAGAAATGGTTATATGATTGGTATGGGTTTTTGGTTGGTGAATTGTGAAATGATGTTAGAAATGCATATGACATATGTCATGCTCATGAAATCAAGTTTCCAAATTGTGTCATATGGGCAACATGTTTCAAGTTCATGAATTACATGTTATGTGGGTTTGTGGTGGTTTGTTCTGTCAGTCAAGTGCACTTGTCTAAAGGCTTCTCCCGCCTACCTGCTAGTGGCATGAAGCTCCCTCGCAGACTCCCATAAGCCCACGACTACGCAAGACCACTTAGTAGAATTGCGATAGTACATTTTGTTTACGGCTACACAGGACCCTTATGGGAAATGTGTAGTACGTTCTATTACGGATCCACCCAAACCATTTTAATGTGTTTAATTGTTTTTTATGTGTTTCATTGGTTATGATGTACTAGCAAGTTTGATGGATGTATGACTTATGTGAATCGTGAACTGGTTTGACAAAGTTGAGAAATTTATGTTTTATGGATTGTTGTGAGAAATTGGCTATGATCATGAAGGTTTTGGATGGTTTTGTTTATTTACCAATTATAAACCTGTTACCCACGAGCATTAAGCTCACCTCCACTCCTTCCCACCCGCAGGCGATGAGCAAGTTAGCGATTGATTGAGATGAGCATCAAGGCATCACTCCATTTTGCACTTTTGTTCTTTTGAAGTTAAAAATTGTAAAACAATGCTTTAGTTGCATTTTGAGAAATTATTGTTTTGCAAAGTTTGTATTTTGGATTATGATGTATTTGTAACTCAAAATGCCCACTAAAGCATTGTAAACTCTTATCTTTTGATGGGAATGAAATACATATGCATTATGTTTGTTTATGCCATTTCAAGTTTTGACATTGCTATTTTCAATTTTTCATAAGGGTAGGAATTGTGTTCTAAATGCAAGGGAAATTCTGGAATTTCCTAGGTAGAATTGATAAACTTGTCTTCTTGGAAGTTGTATATAATATTTCTAGCTTTCCAACAATATAAAGTTTGTAATTTTTAGACATCAGAATGGAAAGATATGATTGTTACAAGTTATGATGTTGCATAGGATTTGTGCATGGGACAACTATGATGAATGATAGAAAATTGTGGTTTTGATGAACCAAATGAGTGAGAATTGAGAATGTTGTGAGATAAATTTGGTGTTTGAGTTGTTATGAAGTGATTTGGTACTAGAAGAGTTGATTTTGGGGAGATATTGAGTGAATATGAAGTTAGATTGGATGTAGGAAGCTTTGGAAGGGCTTTGGAGGGGTTTGGGGAACCCCTATGGCCGTTAGACGGACTTTAGGTCCATTTAAAGGACCTTCTCAGGTGTAAAAACACCCCCATGCTAGTCCTTGTCCGTTTAACGGACATGGATGTCTGTTAAACGGACCTTCTCAGGCCAAATTGGCTCTTAAACCCGATACATGTCCGTTAAATGGACATTTATGGGACAGCTTCAGGAAATTGTGATTTTTTATCATTTTGGGGACAGAATCTGACTTTGTGGTCTTCATGAAAGTTGTATATCTAGAATTCTTCTTTCAAATGGTCAAAAATGAACTCAATCCGACATCTAGATTGAAAGTTATGGCAATCACACCATGATAGGTACAAATTGATTGAAGGTAAAAACATGCTCGGTTCCTTCGAGTATAACTTCCTCATCCGACCTCCAAATGAAGTAATTCTTAAACCATTGGATTTCTAACTCATGTATCTATCTCTCCATAAAAATTTGTACATTTTGGAATTGATTTGAGAAAGTTTGATGGAGAGAAAGAGAGGGGTCAGTTGGGAGAGCCTGATTAGGGTATGAGCACACTTAGGCTTTTTAAGCATATTTTGACCTATAGAGCTCCGATTAAGATGATTCTTGCTTCAAAACGAACTAGAGACTTAGAGCTATAATTTCTTTGAAAAAGTCAAGTTGTGATCTTGATAATTGTGAAGGATGACTAATGACCCTACACGGTAATAAGCACAAGGCTTGTGACTCCGGACGTTAGGCTCTGGAAACGGGGTCCAACATTTTTTCTTCTATTTTTCACTATCAAACTTCTACCATGGGTGCCTTTGATTCCTTCTCAGTTGTGAAGCTTTAGAGAGCTATGCGTGGCTAGGCGTTTCATTTCCTCTTGAAGATGCAGTAATGGCTGGAGTTCCATGAGCTTAAGAGGGGAGTAGTTCAATCCATAGTTCAGCTCTTACTTTATAAATTCCTAAGTTTAGGATTTGTAATGTATGGTTGGGCTACTTGATTATAGTTGTAATCAAATCCTGGATATTCATATTGTGTAGTTTGGATTCATTTATGTAGAACTTGCGCTTTAATATATGGAGTTTCATAAATGTCTAGTTGTAATCTCTAATTCTCTCCAATCTTGAATGGTCATGTTGGATATTGAGTTAATTCTAGATTTCAATTGACTTGTTTCATGAACTTATCCCACTACACACGCTAAGAGCATTTGACAGGATTTTAAGAAATGGAGTCCTATTGATTAGGATCCTTAGTCGAACTTCTCGTCTTACTCGCATTCCATCTGATCAAAGATCCTCTTCGTTCTATCTAGCCATCCTCTAACTCTGCGGGGTCTGTACTTCCATAATAGTCCATAGCACCCTGCTTTCTGAGCTTATCGTACCTCCTTTTCCTTCTCTCGGGAATTCTCGGAGCCATTTTCTCAAGTCGAGATATAGAAGACTCTCTATTGACTCCTACCGATTCTAGGTCAGCTGATTGTCCCACTTGATCACCTATAGCGGATGACCTATAATAGATAATAACTTCAATTACTATCCACACTTCTCACAACATTTCATGTATAATATTCCTATATCTACCTATGGATGCCAACCATTCTCTGATACCAAAATTGTATAACACCCCACTACCATAGAGTATATACTAAAATATCCTGAGGACATTCCAGTACATAACCTATAGTAATGGCATGTTAGAGTAGTCACGTCACTAACTTAATCATGGCATCATCATTCAAAACGTAAATATCACAATATTTAAAAACCTAAATTCCTCATTTCATTTCATAAAAACCAAATATGTATATTGTAGCTTTACAAAACATCCATATGGGTACATTATCAAAACTAATCAGAGTTTACATCTCTATATGCCTAACACACTACATACATGAGGAATTATACAAAACTTTTATCTAATTCCTTCAATCTCAGCTGACCGACCTTTGAGCCATGTCTTCTATCCAAAATCAGTGCTAGCTCTCTTTTAATTTGACTTAGAAGTTATATCGCCTCTCTTGAACCTGAAATGTCAATATTGCAATTTTGGTGAGTTTTGCGAACTCAGTGAGTTAACCATCCTCGATGGTTCACTCAAATCATATAACACATCAACACGTGCACTCATATAATTCACATCATTTCACTAATAAACATATAGCATCACATATCACTTTGATCACATATTTCACATTTCACATTAAACATAATTCAACAATACACTTAAATCATTCAAACATACATATTAAATGTATATGCAATGCTCATTAGACTCACTTTCATTTATTACTTTGTTATGACCGACTGCCTTTTTACTGGCCCATATCCCTTGTGGAAACCGGGCTTGTTCAGGTATTGTCCCATATCCTTTAATGGATACCGGGTACAATTACACATTTTGAGCTTTAAGCTCTTTTTGGGTGGCTACTCCGATGACAACTACCTTTATATTGTCAAGCATTCATATAATGAAATGCATCACATTCACATATATTCACTCAGTCATTTGATTTCTCTTACACAATCACATTCACATTCACGTTCACATTTGTCATTGGACCTTGATCTGGCATTCAACAAAATTGTTGAGAATTACTTATTTCATACAAAGAGCACTTCCAATGTCTAATTCATACATCAAATGCCTCGAACATTCAATGTCTGGAATCAACACAATTACATTCACAATGTCTAGAATCAACACAATTACATTCGCAATTTAATTCAATACAGAATTTAAAAAACAAATATTTAAGTGAGACCATCTAAGTTACTCACATTTTTCTCCAGATAGCTATTGCCTCGAAGTTCTAGCAACGTCTAGATCACACTGTACTCAAACTACAATAGCACTTTGTACTCAACTTCAAGCCAAATTTTGAAACTTCTAGAGACAGAATTAAAATTCAATACCTTAATGAAATTTGTAGCCATATGTCTCTAGTTTAATCTAAACTTAAAATTATCTAGTTTGGATATGTATAGATCAAGTTATTGCTAAAATATAGAAGCCTATTCAATGAAAACACTCCACTTGAGAAATTCTAACACACTTCATCATTTTCATCCTAAACTCATCAATCAATCATTATCAATCCTTTCTTAATGAATTCAGATGGCCATGAATTTTGGGGAGAGGAAAAACAATGTGTGAGGAGTTTATAGTTCAAATTTCAAGTAAATCGGAGGTCCAGAAAAGAAGTTATGATCAAAAGAGTAAAGGGTGTCGAAATCTATCAAAAAGCAATGCACTCTCACTATCACGATCGTGCACTTCCTACTGATTCTTCTCCGTGTGCACGATCGTACACTGCCTAACGCTTCCTCTCTGTCACGATCGTGCTTGTGCACTATCGTTGTTGGGCCCCGATTCGTATTAGACATGTTTAAATTATTTTGAAGTTTTAGTTCGATATTTTTAATTTGGTTGGAATAAATTGAGGATTTTATTGTGTAGGTTATTATTAGTAAATGAAGGGATTTAGAGAAATTCGATTTGGTGAGAAATTATGATTTGTGATATATTGTGAGAATAAAAAAGGTTTTTATGAACTGAGGGTTATATTTGCTTACGTTAAGAAATATTAAATGAGGAATTATTGGATTAGAGCTTGTATGGATTTTAGAAATTAAATTTATTTGAAAGAGCCCACTAGGAAGAGTATATATGTTATTAAGGCTTAAGGTTATTAAGTGGGCTTGTAGCCCTTTCCAATGGTCTTTTATATTGTAAGTAAATGTAGAAGAAATGAAGTAATTGGGCTAAGGTCCATTTAAATAGCAATTAAATGAGAAAGATGGAACTAGGTCACCTTGGGCTTGGAATCTTGGGCTTAAGTAGTATGTGAAAGTGTTAGGTTAAAGACTAAGTTAGTTAAGTAAATAGAATGAAGAGTAAAGGAAGTGGGCTTAAGTGGGCTTAAGGAATGCAAGACTAAGTAGGAGAAGACTTATGAAATGAAGGGGAAAGTTGGAAGTTGGGCTTTTAGCCCTTTTCAATATCATTTAAAAGAAGAAGAGCCTCTTCCATGGCATGTAAATAAAGAAGAAAGGAAGCCCAAGGATAGGGCCCATTTGAGTTGCAATTTAAGGAGAGAGTAAAAGATATAAGCTTAGGTTTTAGTTAGTTTAAGACATTAGAAAGGAGGAACTTGGGCTTGTGGGCTTAAGTATTAGCTTATTAGGTTAAAGTAAGTAGTTAGTTACATAAAATTCAAGACTTAAGGAGGAGAAGGAAGCTTGGGCTTAAGCCCACTTAAGCATTAAATTAGTGAACTAAATGAAATAAAAGGAGAAAGCATAGCATGAAGTGATGTCATTGGATGAAGGTGAGGGACGAAAAAGAAGAGGAGAATGGGTTGTCGTTTTAGGCTTAGGTATTAAGTTAGAAAACAAGTTATCTTAAGCCATTTTTCTAGAAGGCTCTCGACACAATCAAGAAGAGAAGAGAGAAACTCGATTTTTTTCAAGAAAAAGAGAGGAGAGTTTCGAATATTCAAAGAGAAAGGGAGAAGATGAAGGTGTCGGCCAAGCTAGGAGAAGAAGAGAGGTTTGTTTGTCTTGGTTTTGAAAGTGTTTGTGTGAGTCTTTGAGAAGAAGAGTTTCGAAAAATCCAAGAAGAGGAGAGAGAGAGAGGAATTTCGGCAAGGAGGAAGAAAAAGAAGAAGAAAAAGCTTGGGTTTTATGGTTTAGGAAGGTGATTGAGGGACTTTTCTTAGGAGAAAAAGGAAGAGGAAGAGCTTAACCATCCATTGGAATCAAGAAGAAAAGTCGTGGGTCAACTTCTAAGGTAAGAGAAATTCGAAAATTTGTTGATTTTATGGATG
>JANIPN010000007.1:27128965-27147329 GCA_027478595.1 Erythroxylum anguifugum
GAAATGACCACAATGTTGACGACAGATGACAAACGGGAGAGGAGAGATCGCCGAAGGAGAAAACATAGCAAGGAGGAAGAAGAAAGAAGGAGCCGACGGTGGGGGTGGGGGGTAGGGAAGGTCCTTCGGGTTTGTTTTAAGGTAAACAAAACGACGTTGTTTTCTTTAAGTTAATAATGTTCAAGTCGAAGCAGACGATGGCGTATAGGTTGAAAATTTACCGACGGTAATCTTCCGTCAGCAAACTCAAAACTTTATAATTCTGTCAACAATTCTCACCTTAGCTACTGACAGGAATTTTTTTCGTTGCTAAATTTCGTCGCAAATTGATTTCCCCCTGTATTTAGCGACAGATATTACTAAACGAAAATTTTCCCGTCAACTTTTCTGACAGAAAAATAAAAACCGTTGGTAATTTGCAATTGTTTGTTTTCCGTCATTAATTTGGCGTCGTTAATTCCTTTTATTCTTGTAGTGCAAGTTGCATTCAAACAACACCATCATCAACTGACGTAAATCATGTCTCTCCTTCTTGTTTAGCAAACTGTTGTATTTTTGTTCTTGCCTAAATTTGTTAGATTTTTTCGCGCAAAGATTGTGATAACATCTTAGAATCTCAACCATCAAATTTTGTATATTCTTATTGTTATTTTTCACAAGTTTAACCAATCATTGTTGTATATTTTATTTATGCTTATCATTCATTTACTTATCCTTATCCACTTATCAATATCATCAACTTGTATATTAAAGGACATCTCTTTGTAAACATTGCAATGCAATACAACATCTCTATATTCATATGATCCTATTATATCATGGTATTACAACTTACTTCCAAATTCCTTGAAATCTAGCATTTTTTTATTCAAACACAATCCACGAATTCAAAATATTTCATACATACATATCCTCAGAACAACTCAACACCACAATTAACACACCACAAGTTCATTTTGGAACATTCTCACCACTTCTGGAACATAACATATGTCAATGACATACACACAACCACATCTCAGCAGAATCAACACAACATAACTAGAATTTCACAGTCAAGATCATGGCAGAGTACGACCTACCTACATTGTTATTCAACCAGATTACTAATTTTCTAACCACATCGCCAGACTCTATGGATTATTTGTTCTTGCAAAACCATATTAGAGTTGGTCTACTTACCTCTGATATTTTAGGATATGATGAAGGGACCATTGCTCCTCCGAATGACACCTCTACCTCTCAATCCACTAATTATGCCAGATGGAAGAAACTGGATCAACTTGTCTACTACTTCCTTACTGGATCACTCTCCAACTCCACAATGGGACTCGCCTACGAACACAGCACCACACACTCTCTTTGGGTCAGACTTGAAGACCACTTTATGCTTCAATCTACCTCTCAATAGTCTCTCCTCCATCGAAAGCTTCACACCATCAAGAAGGGTTCTAGAACCATCATTAACTACCTCATTGTCATCTCCACCAATGCTGAAGAACTCGTCGTGATTGATGACACCATCTGGAAGGACAATCTCATCCTTTTCACTTTAAATGGACTACCCGCAAATTTTGAGTTGTTTATAACGACAATAAAAAATCGCCTAACCACCATCACATTTGTAGAACTCAAAGTAAAGCTCTTGCTTCATGAGCAGCAATTGCTTTCCTTCCAAGTAAAATCGTTATTAGATTATGCACTACGCCGCATTCTCCACCACAAATCACTTCATCCATAACAGAGGCAGTGGCAGGGGATATAGTGGACCCCACTTCTCTAACCATTTCTTCGGCAAGCCTAACTCATTTAGGCAAAGGTGCAAGCTGATGGACCATGCTCTGGGCCTGACCAAATTAATGGCCCACTTTATAGACAACGCTTTGATCGACCTATACAATCTTATGAAGCCTACTAGTCACAACCCTCTTTCACCTTAACCCAATTCCCATTCCAGACCTAAACTCCATATAATTCCTCTTATCTTAAGCCCAATTTCAATACTAAGTTACCTATCCAATGTCAAATTTGCTGGAAATGGAGACATATTGCTACTCATTGTCATTTTTGGTATTTTGAATCTCAAAAACCATTCTATTGGTTTCTGCCACCGTATTAATAACATTACCAACACTTTGTTCACCACAAATATCCATCCCAATCATGACCCCACTCTTTTCACCAACAATAATGTCACTAAATGGTTATTCGATACTAGTGTTACTGCTCACATGACTCTATATTCTTATATCGTAAAATCTGTCACACCATATGAAGGATCTAATCAAGTTGATGTCGATAATGGACACACTCTTCCTAATTCGTCTACTAGTACCTTAACACTTCCCATTTTTTCTTGTACTCTTCACCTTTATGATATATTGATTATTCCTCACATCACCACTAATCTCTTATCTATTGCTAAATTTGGCATAGTAATTCTTGTTTCACTGAATTTAATCCATCTGGTTTTATTGTGAGGACCTCGATCTAAGATCATGCTTTTCTCGAGCCCCATCTATAACATCCTCTATCCAATAAAGATTCCAACACACTACACCAATTTGGTTGCTCTCATAGTTGCCTCTGCTTTAATAAATTTATAGCATCAATGTCTTGGTCATCTATGTCACTCTACATTATCTAGATGAGATCATAGTTAGTCTTTTAAAAATGTCACTAATCTATGTACTTCTTGTCTTCAAGGCAAAAGTGTTCGTCTTTCATTTCCTATATCTTCTTGAGTTTCTGTAAAAACTTTATAACTAATTCACTGTGATATTTGGGGTCCTTCCCATCTCTTTCCCACTCTGGTTATCAATATTTTATTATCTTTATAGATAACTTTAGTTGTTTTACTTGGATTTTTCTTCTAAGCCATAAAAATCATATCTTCCTTCGTTTTCAATCCTTTAAAACCATTGTTGAAAATCTCTTCTCCACTACCATACAAACTTTTCAATGCGATTGAGTTCCTGAACTCACTATTGGCACCTTCGCTCACTATCTTGTTTCCATTGGAATCACTCTTCGCATGTATTGTCCCTATACAACCCCAAAAAATGATCTTGCCAAGCAAAAAATTTGTCACATAACTAAAACTAGTCTCGTCCTCCTTCTTTGTGCCTCCCTTCCTATGTTTCTTTGGTATGAAGCCTTCACTACTGCTGTTTACCTTGTCAATCTCTTACCCACTCTTGTTCTTCATCACAAATCTCCTCATAAAGTCCTATATTGTATTCAACAAGACCTCACTCATCTTTGGGTCTTTGATTGTGCATGTTTTCCTTTTCTAGGCTCCACTCACCTAGACAAACTTACACCAAAATCTTTATAATGTGTTTTTTTTTTGCTATGCCTCCCAGTATATGGGTTATCGATGCTTTAATCCTATCACCTCCAAACTTTATATTTCTCATCAGTTTCGCTTCCTTAAACATCTCTTTCACTACAAAAATTTCTCTGTGTCATCCTCTACCTCACCTTCTTCCTCTCTTATTTCTTTACCTTTACCTCTTCCTCCTATACCCTTTATTTCCTCTTCCCCCTTTACCACAACCACATCACATCCTCCCCCTCATCCTATGATCACACGTACCCGAGATCACACTCGTACCCCTCGTACCTTTTATGATTACATCACTTACACTTTCACCACCCCAAACACTCATTTTGATCCCTCATCCTCAAGTTAACAAATTTCCTTACTAGCGCCAAGCTATGCTTGAAGAGTTTAATGCTCTCCATCTCAATGCCATATGGACTTTTTTTCCTCTCCCACCTAACACAAATATTGTCCATTGTAAATGTGTTTTTTGCACTAAATGGAATCCTGATGACTCTCTTGAGCGCTACAAAACTTGTCTTGTAGCCAAAAGTTACCATCAAACCCTAAGAGTTGATTATACTGCTACTTTTAATCTTGTTGTTAAACCCATAACTATTCGCATCATCACCTTAGCCATGTTTTATAATTGTTCTATTTTCTAATTTGATGTTAATAATGTTTTTCTTCATGGTTACTTACAGGAACCTGTTTACATGTATCAACCTCCTAGCTTTACAAATCATCATCCTAACTATATTTGTGGACTCTATAAAGCCTTATATGATCTTAAACAGGCTACTTGAGCTAGTTTCATCGCTTAAGTCATAAACTTCTTGATCTCCAATTTACACCCTCAAAATTTGATACCTTTCTCTTCATTCATAAAATTAGCTCTCACACTACCTTTCTTTAGTTTATGTGGATGATATCTTAGTAACTGGTCTTCCCCATCTTTCATCACAAAACTTATCTGTGATCTCCACTCTACTTTTTCCATGAAAGACTTACGTCCACTTAATTATCACTTTCTTGGTATCAAAGCTCACCCCACCTCTCTTGGTCTTCTTCTCACCTAAACACAATACACCAAAGATCTTCTTCTTCACACTGATTTTGATAAATCTAAACCAATTCATACACCCTTCACTCAATCTCTCCCCTTGTCCAAAAATTATGATGTTCCTCTCTCTGATGTTGTTGAATATCGCGGCACTGTTGGTACCCTTCAATATATTTGTCTCACCTATCCTGACATTTAATTTGCAGTCAATAAGGTATCTCAATTTTTACAGTGTGCTACTGACATTCACTGGTCCACGGTGAAATGGATTCTACGATATTTCTAATCCACACCCTCTCATGGCCTTCACTTCACTAAATCTTCTAACCTTTTTGTCTAAGTCTTTTGTGATGCTGATTGAGCTGGTTGTCTTAATGATCGACAGTCTACATCTAGTTATTGTATCTTTCTTGGTCCTAATTTTATTTCATGGAGTGCTAAGAAGTAATATATTATTGCTCGATCTAGCACTGAAGCTGAGTACCGAAGCATTACACTTACTTCTGCATAACTATGTTGGATTACTACCCTTCTTGGTGAATTGGGTATCGCTAATCTCTCACTTACCCTCTGGTGTGATAATGTCAAGGCTACTTTTCTTGCGTTGGATTCGGTCTCTCATACTAGCACAAAGCATATTGAAATTGACATTCATTTTGTTTGTGATTTAGTCGCTAGCAAAGCTCTACTCATTCGACATATTTCTTCCTCTACTCAAATCACTGATATTATGACTAAAGCTCTTTCCTCTTCAGTATTTCAACGACTTTAGGACAAACTCATGATGAGCTTGAGGGGAGATGATAACATCTCACAATCTCAACCATCAAATTTTGTATATTCTTGTCATTATCTTTCACATGTTTAAATCAAGGTTGTTGTATATTTTATTTATACTTATTATTCATTCATTTATCCTTATCTAATCATCATCAACTTATATATTAAAGGACATCCTTTCGTAAACATTGCAATGCAATACAACAAGATCTCTTTACTCGTATTATCCTATTCTATCATACTGACCATCGATCATGTGGCAATGGTAAGACCTGTAGGTAGAAGACGACTAGATACAATTTGCTATAGACTCAGTTAATCCAGGTTATCTTAAACATCATTTAAGTTCTTTAGTTTGAGACTCTTTTCAAGGCTATTTAGGCTCCTTTCTCGTGTAAACATACAATTTCCTTTCTTTTTTCTTCCCATCAACACAGTTAGATGTCCGAAACTCGTTCCTCAGTAAGACGGAAGATGGTAGTCAAATATGGTTCCTCAAAACCTTGGTCAACAAAAGAATCTGGTCTCTTAATATGCAAGATTATATTAATATCCCAGTTTCCATCTCAATTAAAACACAGTGGTAGCGTTGACGTATGAAATATCCAACAATTCGACAACCGTTCGCCACCGAAATCTCCCTAACCTCGTTGAAGTTTCAGGAACTGTAGACGGGCACAATTTTACATTAACAATAAATATGACTGATAGTTACCAGACGCTCGTATTGAATGAATCATACATCAAGAGAAAGCTCCTCAAATCTGCATCCATCACCCCAGTTGTGGCATAGTCACGTGGCCTCGAGTTTTTTCTGAAGTCTAATGTTCACAAATTTGTTCAACTGTTTACCTGCAGACTGCAGAAGTATGAACTCGATACGATTCTCTTAATCAAAAGCAACACAGACACTGAAATGGTACGAGCCAAGAAATCATCATCAAGAACCATGTGTTGCTCCTGTGAGGTGAGAGGAGTGACCTACAATCTCGTTGAAGCCATGATTGGGACCTTAGGCTTCAAACCAGGTCCCCTCAGTCATACGGTTCATGTACAGGCCATTTTAATGCAAAGATGTGAACACGAGTTGGACTTCTGTAGCTGCAACAGATTGACCCCCTGCTATTGAAAAAGAACTCTTAGTCCCATATAGAAAGATGCTTACTTTCTACAAGTGAATCATGTGTGAAAGTCTGATTCCTTATCAAACTATAAATGGAAACAATACTTATCTTTATCTCCATGCCATAAAATTGTGGCAACCAGTGTCACCTAATTCTTTATGACTCTACCCCATGTTGTCAAAATATTTGATGGAACAAAAAAAGATCCTAGTTTGGCAGCCATTAATGGTTCACCACCAAATTGCAAACTTCAAAATGCAAGAAAGTTAAGAACCAATCGAGGAGGCCAACGACCGATGGAGGACCACCATAACCATGTGCTAAACACTGAAGGCAAAATAACAAGTCCATGGTCCACACTATTTTGATACTTGTCACGCCAATGCGAAGCCTGGGCAGACTACCGTTGCTGTGATAACGAAGTTGTGATTGATCCTTCTCATTGGGCGGTCGTTTTAGGCAATTACAGGAGAAAATGATAAAATTAAGTTAAAGAAAACAACCAATTACATTACAATCCCTATTGAAGTTTGGTGGTGCTACTGCCAAACTTCAATTGCGCATAAAAAGCCAACCAGTGAGAGATATAAGACTCCGATCAGTCCAAGCCCAATACCCACCAAATGTAAAGGACCAGTTCTGCACATGTTTGGAGGACCCACAGTTTTTACCAAACCTGAGTCTGCTTTATTTCCACGTCGGCATCAATTTGTAGCTATTTTCATCTAATTATATTATACTATAAAATATTATAACATGAAAATGAGTTCCATAGTCTTCCAACTTCTGTTTCTAACTTCTAACATCTCTCTCTATTTCTTTAAGGGCTTAGTAGCAATGACGGGAGACCACGTGGAGGAGATCACTAAGGCGCACTTGCGTCCTTCAGCTGCCAACGCCACGTGGAGTCATAATCACGCATGGGAGTGGTCACTTACAAACCGGACCCTCACTCCTCTTCCCGACTGACTAGTATGCACATTGAGTATGTAAACTAAACCAAACAATCCCCGTGCCAAACTAGTTTCGCACCAAGGGTGGGTCCCCTTTCAATTAAAAGGCAACCACCGTCTTATAATGTAAATGTAATGTAATTATGGATCACATCATCATCTCCATTTTGGAGAATGCTTTCAGTTTAGTCTGTGTTTCTTCGCACCGGAATCTTTGTCTTTAATCCGCATGCTAATTAAGATAATTCGTTAATTATATGTTCTAACCAATTACAAGCTAAAGATTTACTAAAAGTAGGGGCCAAACTCGATTCCTCGATGAACTATCCTCCGGAACTAGAAGCTTTTGAAGAGTCCTCTCCTCCCTCCAAAGATCAACCACAAACACATTGACGAGAAATAGTCATAACACTAAGTGCAATCCCAAACATATGTTACATTCTCTATATCTCCATCAGGAAATAAAAGCTTTCAAACAACAACAAAATCACTTGAAGAAGTTAGATGCCACATTCAAACCCAAAAATAAAAATATCAAACCCCAACAATTCCAAAGCTTTTTAGTAATCCCTCCAGAAAGATAAGATAAAAATGAGTAAATAAAACATTTACATATAAGAAACAGCAGTCATATTCATGTTCTCAATATATATCCCCCAGATTATCCTTTTTTAAAATCATTTATTGGATATTACGAGGGATTTTCTATTTTTGTACTTGCTCAAATTTCTTCTTGTGAAGAAAAAAAAAATTGTTACTAGGTGAGAGGAGATTGTTACGGTAGATAAAGACTAGAGTGATCTTGATCAGTCCACTGATTCCTAGTACTCCAGTTTTCTTGTTCAACGGAGTTAGGAAGATCAAGCAGACCTTGATCTCCACCTCGTTGCCAATCAAACGATCCAAATGCTCCATTCCCCATCCTACTAAACTCAAGATGAACCGCGTGATCAATCAACCCGCCCCCCATCTCCTGCATCTTCATCTCCTGACGTGGTTGCTGCCACTGCTGATCCAATATATTACTAAACCCGAACTGTAACTGCTCATTCCCAGACGACGTCGATATTAAGCTAGCCAAGTTTCCGATTTCCGAAAAGATCCCGCAGTCTGATGATCCATGCTCAAGCAACCCGGAATCGAAGCTCGGATTTAAATTTGGTTCAGAAAATAGCTTAGACTCACCAATTCCGTTACGCTTCGAAGCTGCTTCTACGTTGGCGCTTGGGCCGGCAGTGTTAGTGGCAGTTAGACTTGAGCTTTCGCTGCTCGAATGAAAGTCCGCCGACGATTTCCTCTCTCGTTCTGGTTGATTCTGCGGTGGTGGAGTATCATCTTTGTTGGCTGAGGGGGAGGTGGCCTGTTGTTTAGGCTTCGATCTCTTCGTCTTCCGGCAGCCACCACCAACGGGAACGTTGCGGAGGACGCCTCCTTTGGTCCAGTAGCGACGACAGCTTTTACAGAAGTGGCGAGGCTGCGAGAGGTTGTAATTGTTGTAGTAGCAGAACTTGGTGTTGAGAGACTCGCAGCGAGGACACTTAAGTGCTTGGTTGTTCTGGTGGTGTTGCTGCCTCAGTCTCCGGTCACCACTTCCGCCGCCAAACAAACTCCCTCCCCCTCCAGCGCCACCTCCACCTCCAATTGGGTGTATGTCTTGCATTTCCCACACAACTTTCTGCTTCAAAAAATCAAAGAATTTGCTGCCTGCTCCAAAGCTTCAATTATCTCTATAATAAGACCTCATAAAATTGATATAGATCTTAGCGAGAGAGAGAGCGAGAGAGATTTAGGTTCTGTATGTGAAACTAGAGAGCTGACAGGAGATTCTCAAATCTGACAAATATCCCCTACAAATCCTCTTTAGCATTGTTTTGTACAGTGACCAAATTAGCCTTGTACATCTCCCAAATTTTCTCTTACTGCCCTTGCAAATTAATATCCTGACTTTACCCATAACAGCTGGGCTTAGTTATAATTTAGGGTTTCGGGACCGTACTTGAGGTAAGTAGATCTGGCCGTCCGATGGGCGACAAGTGGACCGGATAGAAGAGGGTTTTTTATTTTTTATTTAGAAATAGAAGAGAGGATTGGTTCCCGTCCACAAAATTCAGGTTGTCGACTTGTCGGCCACCCCGGTTTATCTGCTCGCTATATAATCGGTGTCAGTACAAATGATCCAAGGGGCGCCACGTTTCCCCCTATTGTCATAATACACAATTATTTGTAAGTTGTAACACACCAGGTTTTAAACGGATTCTGTACCTTATTCCTGACCCATGTCCTGGTGCAAACGGTGCGTTTTGTGGTTTAATTAATGGATTCTGCAAATATAACATGCTTCCTAATCCTACACCCCTAAAGTAAAAGCTTGTCTAAGTTTTATCCTACCTAATTTTTTTTATAAAAAAGGGTATAATCCAGAGGCTTTATTTTATATCTTAAGAATTCGAAAAAAAAAAGGCAACCTCAACATTTAATCCAAATTCCAGTACTACTCGATACTAACTGAGACCTAAGGACACAGTACACTGGTACACCTTGTTCCTACTGTCTCATCTCCAGACGTACTACGAGTGGCCTCCCCCACCCTCCATCACCTTCACCTACACAGGCAAGTCTATCCACAAAAATGGTCGCGATCGTCAGTAAGCTGCATTGTTTTCGGCCCCAGGATGTACGACAGTCCATAATGATATTTTAGTATGATTGCAACTTATCTTATTAAACCTATACATGTGGCAGTACTATGCATATACTGTCACATATAGTATTTATTCTAAACCTGCGAGCTTAACTAACTTTGATGTATTTTAAAAAGCAACTAACTGTGTGTCTTCATCGTCAAAACATTGTTAGCTGCCGCGTTTAAAGTGCTTAATTGGCTGTTCTGTGCTGCCTTTCCGCCCACTTGTGACGTTTGATTTTCAGTGAGTGCCCGTTTATTTTCTATGTAGCACGGAGACTGTAAAATGGAGTCGTATTCGCGTATTAGACACGTGTCTGTATCAAACACGTGTTTGTGTCGGACACCCACTGACATGTGATAGACACAGCTCAGATATGTCTAGAGACTGCTCGGATATTACTTAATAGAATATATGCTCCATGTTTTTTTTAGAGGGGCTTATAAAGTATCAAATATGTATGAACTATCAAAATTTTGGAAGTCTTGAAATACATCAATCAATATATATCATATTATGAATTCTGAACTTTTTTATTAATTTTAAATTTTATAATATATATACATGTTGTATCCGTGTCCACCAAATTTTAAAAGTTGGTGTGTCCCTATATCCGTGTCATGTCGTGTTGTGTCCTGTGTCCATGTATGTGCTTCTTAGTTTATTTTTATAATAGTCCCTTTTTTTTCAAAATGTTTTATTTAATAAAATTTTAAGTATATATAATAATTTGTAAATTATACAGTCTAAGTAAATTATTTAAAATACAAACAAATTAAAGCCAAGCATTAAACTCATTCTGTATAACTAGATGGGTCTTAACTTTAACATTTAATTGAAAAAATAAGGAATCTACATTTTAAATTGTTTAAAAAATTATAACCACTTGGACTGAATCACTCTATGATGGCTTTCGCCTTTGGCGGATATCTAGTATTTTAAGTTTTATTGACTTGGAACTGTCCTAAGATTGGTTTTTATTTGACTTTTGAGCATCACAATTGAACAAAATAGGGATTTAAAATTGAATAAGACGTGGGAAATGTGTAATGGGTATCATCACTAGTCACTACAAAAGCAACACGTTTGGTTTGGCCACCAAGCCTGAAAAATCAATCTATGTTCGCTCTCGCGGTCAGCACATTCGGCGGTGACACTATGTTTAACAAAATGAAATAATGGTGGAATCATGATATTTCAAACTAAACAAGACCCCGCGGCCCCACTCGATGGGGGCAAATCAACCGTCCATCGACTGTTCATGAAGAATAATCAGCGCAATCGAAGCACTAGACCCCACATTTACTAATGACTGCATAGTCGTAGACATAAGAGCCGTCCATTGACTATTCATGGTGACTGTCACACCACATCTGCTCTCCGCGTAGGTACAAAATTTAGGGTGTTGAGGGTGGGGAAATGTTCATTAGGAATGTGATTTCAGTCTTAGAAGTACGGTACACCACACATCCATACTTGTCTGCCTAAATATGACCGCTCGCTTACTGTGGATTAACGTGCGATGCAAGTACTTTCATCAAAGCTGTAAACCCAAAATGAAAAAGAAGAAAGCATCAGTACAGCCCCGAGACTTGCATACTTTTAAGCAAAACCACCTATGTTTTAACATTATTAATATATTAAAAAATATCTACTTCGTTTTATAAATGAACAATGAAAATATAGATTTTTGATAAAAGGGTTGAGTAGACAGGCAAATTTGATGGGAACAGGTTCACATGCATATGGGACGGCGTGGGCATCTCCCAAGATTAGGTCTCCAGGTACTTGTCCACATCGCTCTCTCTCTCTCCCCGTCAGGTACATTTCTAAATTTTAGTGTTTACATCTATCTCCGTACGTGTATTATGTAAATAAGACGGTGGGGATGCAAAATTTGGTCTTTGGGGTTAGAGAGATGAAGGTGTATTGCTCTATAGGGGAACTTCTCAGTATCTTCCATGATCCGGGAGATTTAAAAGGATATGGTTGCTTGTCCTCTGCTAAGTGTTGCCACCCTTAACGCGTCACTGTCCCAAGCCACCAACATCGGGCTCATCTTCTAAAGCCCAGTCGGTTGTAGTGGAGGCATTCTCTAAGTTCTGGACCCACCCACCCCACCTGTCATGTGCTGATTGGGTCCACATCTTCAACCAGTTATGCCCCTACTTGCGCTCCCCACTACTCCCACTAGGCAGACGTCATCAGTTTGTTTGTTTAAATAATAGATATTCTGTTAACGCACTTAAAAGAATTTTCTTACTCACAAACATAAAAAGGGGGGTTGGTGGAATTGAGCACATGATCTAATTACGATTTGTACTAGTTTCTGGTGTTTGTTGAAGTGAAGATCTAAACTCGATTATTTAAACTAAACCGAGAATGCTTTGGGGCCAGGGGCTGTCTAATTTAGTTGAAGTTGAGGGTATGAGGATGTGGATGTGGATGTGGCTGTGGTCCCAACTCCCAAGGCGTATTAGCTGCTTCCCAGGTCGTTTCGGCAAAAAATTAATTAACAACCGTCTCCTTTGACAATAACAACTTACATCCACTAATTCGCAACTACACCTATAATGGTACTCTTCTAAATAAAGTAATTTACTAATTGTATGCTATAACTCAATTTGATTGATGTGGTCAGGAAAGGACTGCGTGCGAATGGTTGTTGGACTCTGGATCAGTCTGGACATAAAGACAAATGTGTTACTGTTACTGCTACAACTGACCGTGCAACCAAAGACCTAATACTGTTACGCCATTGAATTTTCTGGCTATCCAATCTCGTATTGGTATGGAATTCAATACTTATCCTATGTCATACTTGTCTCTTAGTTTAGTGAAAACTATTGAAACAGTGCATAGCTAATAAAATGCCAAAGGGAATGAAAATGTTAAAATATCGTATACATAAATATTATCGTGTAAACAGACACACCGATTTATTTTGAACGCAGAAAAACAAATGCTGAAATGATGAAAAGGAATGAGCAAAATTTGTATGTCAGCTATGTTTCACAGTCCCCACGTAGCCAATTGATTGCATAAAACACCGATGAAGCAACGTTTCGTTGTTTAGGTCTTGTTCGTACAAAGCCAAGCTTGACGTTAATGGATACTGGTTGAGCTTGAGCCACACCCCCGAAGATCTGGTGGTCACATCTAGTGGATATCATGTATTACTATAATACAAATACGTCCCAACAGCCCCTTTCTATTGCATTCCAAGTCACGTCACTCTCGTCCCACCAAGTTTTTTTTTCCAAGCTCCAATCATTCCGAAGATATGTTGAACACTTGGACTTCACCACCCTCTTTTTTATTGAAGTTTAGGTTTGATGATCAATAATAATGAAGTTGCACAAATGCATATAGCTATCGACTCGTCAAACCAATTAGACGTTGAAATATGTTTTCACTTCAAAAAACATAAGATAGCCCTGTTGGTAGGTGTGCTTAGAATTTATCCCTCAAACTTGACAAGTCATTTTCTCGAGTGCTTAATTTATAAGTCTACCTTATGCTCTAATAACTCCAAATAGCTCGAATTTATCCTTTTTCGATATTGTGAGCAGCTGCCAGAGTTACTTACTCTAATTCCACCTCAAATCCCAAATTTTGTAAATAGTGACTCAAAGAGATAAAAACATATAAGGAAAAATTCAATATTTTTAAGAGAGATTTAAGTGTGGGAAGGAGAAGCTTCTGCATTTCTTCTCTCTTTTGCAACTTATGCAAAGAAATAAAAAAAAGATTAGACATTCCCACAAGTAACCACTTAACTTGTGAGCTTTGTCTATTTTGTAAAACTAAACTTACTTGTTTACTACATATACATGTGAGCATATTATATTATTTTGCCACATCTCCCACTTGTACACATTGGCAACAACATATGTTATACTGGCAACACATCTTTGAGAAAGAACAAAACATGCCCGAACAAAACATGCCTATTCGTAGCAACAAATGCTTTGTTCATAGTACCTCATGCTTTATTTCTCAACCTCAAATATTCATTCTCACTATGATACAAGAAGTAAAGCATGCAACTATACGAGAAAGGTACCAACGAGGATTGTTACATTAAGTCACCATTAAACTAACGTAACGTCACTCAAGATCTCGTTATACCCTAAATCATTTCTAATCACACTAAATTTTGCATCTCTGATCCCTTTTTTCACAAAGAGTTATGCAAAATTTCACAATGTATTTGTACTCATGGTTACTTTATATAAACAATTTATGCCTGTCGACAACTAATGTCTTTGTAATCGCCCGAGCAATGCGTCACAAATATCTTGTGTGATATCAAAATGATTTTTTCTTAGACACTCATGTCAATCCATGTAAGTCTTGGCTACTTTCCTAGTCAAACTCCGCTAGACTGCATCATTGCTAGCCTTTGGATAATATGCTAAAGTAGCAATACAAATTCTCAACTTCATAACATAGGTCAAAGTTCTAGACGGTATAGAGGTGAACAAAATATCCACAGGGCTTACACAATGATGAAGAAGGGACCTATTCATCACTCTTTTATTCAATCGTCTCAAGCACATGCAGTATAAAATGCATTCTATGGTGGAGCTCCCACTAGGTTTGTCACGCTCTAAATAACAACATACAAAACACGGTCTAGTTAGTCATACCATAAAGTGACTAACTGAAGCCACCACAGACTCAAATTTGGCTTCATACAGGCTACATGGATACACTTTCTATGTTCGACTAAACAAGTCTCATCTTAACACTCAACTAAGGCAACATACAAAATCCTTAATCACGCTATAGTAATTAATGATATTGTTTATCATTTTGTAACTTTCAATACTTTGTCTCAACCCACTCGCAATTATAAAACTAGGGTGATGTTCTCATGTGAGAGCAACATCACCCTAATGTGGTTTTAAAAAGCATCTCTAGTAATAGGTTTAGTAAAAGGATTAGCTATCATATCTCTCGTGGAGACATGCTTTAGGACCACATGTTCTTATGCAATGATATCACGGATAAAGTAGTAGCGAGTATCTATGTGCTTTGTCTTTCTATGATACTTTGGGTCCTTTGCATAGGCAATTTCAACTGTGTTATCACAATAGATAATTTTGGCCTTACAAAGATGCTTGATAATGTTGAGGCTCCTAGAAAATCTCCTCAACCATATCGCCTATTGCACCACCGAGGTACATGCAACATACTTAGACTCCATCATGGACAATAACACGTACTATCGTGTCTTGCTACACCAAAAAATAGCTCCTCCTCTAAGAATGAAAGCATACCTCGATGTGGACTTTCACTCGTCTCTACCAACAAATCTATCGACATCACTATATTCAACCAATTTGAGGCTCCCACCTTGATATCTCAAAGCCGCATTAATGGTTCCTTTTAGATATCTAAGTATCCTTTTGACCGCTACCCAATGCGTAAGTCCAAGATTACTTTGATATCTACCGACCATCCTAACTGCAAAGCATATGTTGAGTTGAGTACACACTATAGCGTACATTAGACTATCGACAACGCTTGCATATGGCACCTTGGCCATTTGCTGTTTTTCTTCCTCTGTTTTAGGACATTGACCCATACTTAGGTATAGGCCCTTCTCCATTGAAGTGTCAATGAGTTTGAAGTTATGCATATGGAAATGTTCCAAGATCCTATTAATATAGGTTTCTTGAGATAAACTCATAAATCTCTTAGAACGATCCTTCGAGATCTTAACCATGAGAATATAATCTGCTTCAACCATGTCCTACATCTCAAAAGTAGAGGAAAATCACTTTTGAGTGGCAATGATCATCTCCATACCAACTATCAAAATATCATCTACATATAAAGAGAGTATAAGAAACATATTCTCTTGTCTTTTTACGTATACACAATGATCCTCTTTAATCATTGCAAAGCCTACTGATGTAATGGCTTGATGAAATTTAAGATACCATTGCCTAGATGATTGTTTTAGGCCATAATTGGAAGATCTCAAGCGACACACTTTGTGCTCTTGTCCCTCTGTAGGAAAATCACTTTTGAGTGGCAATGATCATCTCCATACCAACTATCAAAATATCATCTACATATAAAGAGAGTATAAGAAACATATTCTCTTGTCTTTTTACGTTACACAATGATCCTCTTTAATCATTTCAAAGCCTACTGATGTAATGGCTTGATGAAATTTAAGATACTATTGCCTAGATGATTGTTTTAGGCCATAATTGGAAGATCTCAAGTGACACACTTTGTGCTCTTGTCCCTTTGCCTGAAATCCAATAGGTTGATCCATATAGATCTCTTCATTTATTTCTTCATTAAGAAATGTCGTTTTAACATCCATTTGGAACAAATCTAAATCTAAATGTGCAATAATAGCTAAGATAAGGCATAAACACAAATCTCACCACAAGAGAAAATTTCTCATCATAGTCAATACCCTCATTTTGGGTGTAACCTTTCACCCCTAATCGGGCCTTATACTTATCAATTAATCCATTTACCTTACGCTTAACCTTCAAGACCCAATTGTTTCCAATGGTTTTGTGCCCAATAGGTAGGTCGACTAAGTCCCACACATGGTTCTTAGCCATGGATTTCATCTCATCTTCCATTGCTATAAGCCACTTACTCGAAATTGGTGAGTTCATTACTTCTTTAAAAGAAGAAGGCTCATCAGCATCAACAAAAATGCTCAAAAGGACCCACCTTCTAATTCAAAGTGTCTACATGGACATTTCCGCGTTGGCTTCTATGCAATTCTAGAGACTGAGACTCAAGTTCTATGCTACCACTGACCTTAATAGTCATTGGAATGGATTGTGAATCCAAATCCATTTGGGACACTTCGTCTTGATGTTCCTTTAATGCATAGAGCTTAAGACTTTGTTTGATCTCACCAATACTAAGGAAATCATTCTCCAAAAATTCCACATTTCAAGACTTAGCCTCAATGAGCCCTCCATGATGTTCACCATACATCACATAGCCCTTAGAATGCTTACAATATCTAATAAACACACATTTTATTAGCTTTAGGGCCTAACTTCCCAAACTTATGAGAAGAATGGTGAACATAACCAACAAATCCTCGTGACCTTAAGCCTTCCAAAATAGGCTTATCTCCATTCCATAACTCATATGGAGTAGTCAGGAAAGATTTAGTAGGCATTTGGTTAAGGATCTATGCCGTAGTCACAAGGGCATCCCCCCAAAACTTAATCGAGAGGTTGGCTTGAGCCATCATCGACCTAACCGTGTACAACATATTTCAATTCCTTCTCTCCACAACCCCATTTGTTGCGGAGTTCCAAGAATCGTTAACTGTCTACATATTCCCTTATTCTCACAAAACTAATCAGACGCATACTCTCGATCTCTATTAGTATGAAGAGCCTTAATGCTCCTCTCTTTCTGATTCTCAACCTCAGTTACAATGCGTTTGAAGCAATACACAGCTTTTGAGTGATGAGACAACAGAAATACTAAGCCATATCGTGAGAAATCATCTATGAATATGATAAAGTAAATTGTGCAATTACGCGCTCTCACATTCATAGGCCCACAAATATCATAATGGATCAACTCTAGAGGATGCGAAGCCCTTTTAGCCTTATTAAGAGGCTTTCTACTAGCTTTTCCAGCGAGACAAGGCTTACAAGTAAGAAGACTCACTTTGGCGAGAGAGTTTAATAGCCCTCCTCTAGTTAATCTTGACATTCTATCTTGTCCAATATGTCCTAATCAAGCATGCCATTTAACAGAATCATATTTAATATCAATAGAAGAAGAAGAAGCAATATGAGCAAAATATTTATGAGATTTAGATACATCTTTTAAGTCCATCATAAATAAACTATTACAAAAGTACTCATGACTAAAGGGTACCATTAAGATAAATGGACACATCATTCTTACTAACAAGAAAAGAAAATCAAAAGTTTACTAGTACCGCTACTAAAAGTAGAATACATCGAATAGTGGGTACATGAAGCACATCAAGTAAGAGTAGTTTGCGTCCAATGCGTAAAGTAAGTTGGTAAGTTCCTACACCGAAATGCCTCTCCTCCACTCCATTTCCCATTGTTACAAAATGTTTACCCATTGGTAGTCGATGGTAATCTAAAAATCCTGCACGGCTGTTGCTTCCATTTCTATAATCCAATCATGGAGAGAATGAGCAAAAAATGTATATGTGCAAACAAAGGCATGTATAAAAGAAGGTAAGTAAGGACAAACCTCACGGGGCTCAGTACACTCCTCAGCAAAGTGTCCCTTCTTTCTATAGTTGAAGCACATGAGTTTGGACTCATCCTTCTTATCCCCGCATTTGCCTCTATTAAGTTTAGCAACTTGTGATGGCGTGTCAAACCAGCAAAAATAAATTCCTACTCTAGAACACTTAAGCGAGTAAAGTGGTGAATAGGGTCGAA
>JANIPN010000007.1:27180020-27211901 GCA_027478595.1 Erythroxylum anguifugum
ATCAATTCATAAACAATGTTCATGAATATCAAATTAATGAAATATGCCTTTCTTTATTTATTCATAAAGTCTGCATAAAATCTGCACACGACTTTGAATAAAACGCGCTAAAGGGGATTGCCTTTAGGGCACAATTAAACAGTACCGTCCTTGCATAAGTCGACTTATATCGACATACAAGTCGATTTATCGGTACTGAATGCGTGTAAGTCGACTTACCGAAGTGTACAAGTCGACTTACACTTACAACATTAACAACAGATGAAGCGCAACAACAAATGAAGCGCAACAGTAGACAAAGTGCAACAATAGACGAAGCGCAATACTAGACGAAGCGACAATATTAGACGATACAAAAAAGAAGATAGTCTAGAACGTTAGACAGTTAGTTAGTTGGAGTTAGTTACGAGACTCAACTAAATAACAGTTTCTAGAAAATTCAAGAAGCAGTTTCTCAAGAAGACAGTTGGAGACTTAGGATATAAAAACTAGTTCTAATCGAAGACTAAAACAACGTTTTTACAAGAGAGAAAATTCTTATTATACAATACTTAGAGAAATTCTGTATTCAAAGTGTGAAACAAGAGAGCGAATACAACTGTAACGTAAAGCTAAAAAATATCTTTCTTAGAGAGAGAAAGAAAGGCTAGAACCTAGAGAGGCTAAGATAGCAGAAAGAATACTTTGTAAAAGAGACCTGAAGAGGCTCTAGAAGGGTAAAAAGAATACTTGTAAAGTTGAAGAGTATAGTGAAATCTCAGACAAATTCTGAGGACTTGACGTAGCTCAAGGTTTGGGGTGAACTAGTATAAAATCGCGACATCTACCCTTACACTTTAATTTTCTTGTTGTCAGATGAGTAGATAAAATTACTTGTGATTCCAATACTTATCAAATTTAGTAGAGTGTTTTTGTATTCATCTGATATTTGTAAAGATATTCAAGAAATCTCAAAAGATTAATATTTTCGAAAAGATTACACAATTCAAGCCTCCTTCTTGTGTATTTTATATACTTTACGTGATTCCTATAATAACAAGTGATTTACTTCATGGTGAGGCCTTACCTCTCAAACTTGACAAGTTCCTTTCTCTTGTGCTTGCTTTACAAGTTCACCTTGTGCTCTAATGGCTCCAAGTAGCTCAATTTGCCCTTTCTCGATTTTGTGAGAAGCTACTAGAGTTACTCACTTTAATTCACACCCTAAATCCTAAGCTTTGTGAATGGTGGCTCCAAAAGATAAGAACATGAGGGAGAACTCAATGTTTTTAGGAGAGCCTTAAGTGTGAGAGGGAGAAGCTTCTACATGCCTTCTCTCTTATGTAACTTATGCAGAGAAATAGAAAAAGGTTTAGACATTCCTATAAGTAACCACTTACTTGTTAGCTTTGTCTTTCTATAAGATCAAGCTTACTTATTCACTTTGGTTTTCTTATGCCAATGTGGACACATTATATTATTTTGCTATAAGAACAAATCTTAAATAAAATACATATAAATCTACATATGTTCAATTCTCAACTCGCCAAACCAATTACACTTTGGACATATGTTTTCACTTTAGAAAAATAAGATAACACAAATCTTGGTCCAACTTATATGTATTTTATGTGTCATATATATATATATATCCTAATTTTTAGTCACTATAAAAAATTGAAAGTCTTTATGTTGATTTAATTAGTAACACAATTGCAGAGGATTTTAAAACTTAGTTTAAATAAAAAAAACTTAAAACTATACTATTTATTTTTTGGTCTTATCTAATAACTTTGAATTAAATGATTATGAATATGATGTAATACATAATAGAGACCTTAGTTACATATTCCAAATCGAACATGAAAGGTAAATAATGAAGAAATGTAGAAAATACCTGATTTCAATTTCATGACTTTGAATGAGCTTTTCGAGGCCAAAACAAGCTTGAATTCACCGCTACCTTTACGGGATCTACTCAACGAGACGTAGTTAACGTCTTCCCACAATTTTCTCAAAACAAGAACATTTGAATTAGTCAAAGTAACTTTACGTTCACGAATGACATAAGCAACTACAGGAGACCTTAACCTCTTTATATGGCATCCATATTGGGCTTCCCTATCACTAATCCGATATAGGTTCAGTCCACACTGATCGAGGTCTATTTTTCTCCTAAACTTTGGCCCATCAATTTAGATAATTTATTGGGCCACTTTATTATCTTTATCAAGATCAAATTTACTTAACTTAACCGATAAGTTATTAAAAAAGTTAAAATACAATTAGTTGTCCACTAAATGGTAAAATTTCTAACATTCTCCCCCTTAGACAATAATCAATTGCGGTATTAAATCAAGTTTAAAACCAATTCAAAAAGTTCGGTTAAGTCACGTTATTATATGGTTAACCAAGTTTAAAAACAAAGACGTTTAATCCAAAGATAACGAAAGTCCATCATCCCGTCCCGTAAGGCTTTCGATACCGAAAGATATCAAACACACGTGTCATGTGTGACACAAGTCCAATATAATTACGAATATCTAATACCTCACTAATATGAATGAGAAAATAGATGTGGCAAGCTAGGATGATACTTGTATGATCTAAACTATATCATCTTTCGTTTATATGTTGCAAATTCTCGAAACTTTCTGCTAAACTGCACATGTGAAATTTTATAAGAGAAATCTTGTTTTCTCTACTGAATGTTCAACTGCATCAGAGAAAACCTTTATGTTTTCTAACCCAAGGATAAACTACATTAGATAACCTTTATGGGATTAAAATTCATATCCCCTTATGTCATGTCAAATCTATAGATATAAATATTAAACTATATGTGTTCTAATAACATAGGCTCAAGGTTAATCTGCATATATGCCCAATGACCTTTGACATGCTTAAGATTGACACAAATCTTAAGACTTTCACATGTATTATGACTATGTATGATAACACGTAATATTAAGGATAAACGATGATCATCTTTATTGATGAACCACCATACTGTTATAATACATCAAAATGTATAATCTTACACAGAGCAAATATAACAATCTCTAACTAACAGTGTCTAAGGACTTCAATACACCCATACTATATACATGTTTCTCAAACACATGTGGGCGAAGTCCTTAGTTAAATGATTAGTTAACATTTTCTCAGTCCTCAGATGCTCAACCTCAATGTCACCTTTTTGGATTAAATCCTTTTTGTTCAAATATTTGACTTTCAAATGCTAAGACCCTGTGATATCTAAACAACACAGTAGCAAAATAATCACAATTCAGTTGAATGGATCTAGCCACTAAATCAATCACATATAACTCAAAAATCAAAATTTTGAGCCAAACTATCTGTGAAACAACCCCACAGCATGCTACAAACTCTGCATGCATGGTCAAGGAAGTCACTAGTTTCTGCTTGACACTCTTCCACAACATTGTACCATCTACAAACTTAAAGTTGTATCCTAATATGGACTTAATATCTTTTGGACATATAGTTAAAATATGAATCTAATTCCCTAAGAGGTTTAGACTATTAACTTTTTTGTATGTCAATATATAATCCTTAGTTCCCTTTAAGTATCTCAAAACTCGTTTAAGTGCATTCTAGTTGTCTATCCTTGGGTTAGCTAGATTGCAACCTAGTAGTCCAACAGTAAACACAATGCTCGGTCTAGTACACACCTGAGCATACATTTGGCTATCAACCGTACTAGAATCTGGAACATTCCTCACAGCCTCTCTGTCTACTTCATTCTTTGGACACTATGTCAAAGATAATCTCTCACTATGAGAGATCGGTGCTACAATAGGTTTACTATCAACCATATTAAACCTTTATAGCACAAGTTCAATGCAAGCACCTTGTGAGAGGCTTAATGAATGTTGAGATTTGTCCCGGTGAATCTACATATCTAGGACAAAAGATGTTTCACCAAGGTCTTTCATATCGAAATACTTAGACAAAGGTTGCTTAATCTCTTGCAATAAGATCGAGTCAGTCGAAATGAGTAGTATATCATCCACATATAATAATAGGAAGATAATTTTGCTCCCCCTGACCTTATAGTTTTGTTTTCCACGAACCCGAAATAGGTCACAACCTCATCAAATATAAGGTACCACTTTTGGGATGTTTGATGTAAACCATATATTGTTTTCCTTAACGTACAAACCATAAGTTCTATCTAGATCTTGAAATCTTTCAAGTTGTACCATATAGACCTCTTTATAAAGGTTTATATTTAGGAAAGCAATTTTGACAGCCATCTGATGTAACTTTATATCATCGTAAGCTACAATAAACACTCGAAAAGTATCCTTCGAGGATACGGGAGAGATGGTAACATTAAAGTCAAAACCATCTCTCTGAATGAATCTTCTGGCAACTAAGCGAGCCTTAAGCCGTTGAACTTTATCCTGAAATCTTTTTGGTCTTTTAAACTCATCTACAATTGACAGGTTTGCATTATTGAGACAAATCAATCAGCTTCCATACCTTATTATGCTTTATGGATTGCATCTCATCATTCATTGCATCCCACCAAAAATTGCATGGAGTCTAAAAACAGCTTCTGAAAAAGTATCTAGATCCACAACATGTCTAACATCGTAGTCTTGTTCACTCAAATAGACTATGTAATCAGATGGGATAACATGTTTTCTCACTCTAGCGAATCATTGCAACTGCATTGGTTTTTGTATCCTAGGAACCTCTGTTTGTACAGGTATGAGTCCCTATTCCTATATTGGTACAATGCTTAGAACTAAATCCACCAAATCTGACTGTATGAGTGGCAAATACGTAATAAATGTAGTATCCATCCTGTTATCATCCGAAGGGTGAGAGGGCCTACCCTCATCATAGACATCATATTCCAGAAACTTAGCTATTTTTAATTAAACTATTCTAGCCCCTTATTTATAGCAAAATGTGTAGCCTTTATAATGGTTGATATATCCAACCAAATAGGAACGAATATAACGAGCTTACAATTTACTTTCATAAGGATTATACTAATGTACCTCAGCTAGGTAGCCTCATACACGAATATGTGCAAGGCTGGATTTCCACCCTTTCTAGATAATTAGGTAGATTAATCATGTTCTGCATTGACTTCTTCGTGTCCTTTAAGATGTAGTTACGCCTTTCGACAATCTTATGTTTGCCATAATACTCTCCTCCACGGTCAAATGTAACAACATTGATAGATTCTCCCAATTGGTTCTTTACTTCAGTCTTAAAAATCTTGAACTCATCAAGAACTTCAGACTTTTCCTTAAGCAAGAACAAATAAACTGTAACGAGAATAATCATCATTAAATGTTAGAAAATTCGTAGAATTGTGCAATGCAACTATATAAGGTCTACTGATATCCATAGGTATCAGACCCAATAAGCCAAAAGCACGAGTTGGCCCTTTTTTCCTTATTTCAGTCAACTAACCCCTGCAACAGTCAACATATATTTCTAGATCATTAAAGTCTAGAACTGGGAGAATGTTTTCCTTAATCAATCTCTCAATTCTATCTCTAGAAATGTGGTTTAACCTTCATGCCACAACATGTATGACTTATCTTTTATCAAAGTCTTCCTTTTTCATGACTTGTTCGACAAGATACAAAAAAGATATATGCTTTTTCATGACTTGTTCGACAAGATACACAAAAGCATATATCTAATTCGGGGTAAGACACATTCTATATAAATTATATGACAAGAAAGTTGTACCAATATGTTTTGTATTAAACAAAAACTGAACAACAAAAGCATTAATTATAAAACTTTAACCTTCTTTGTCTAAAATTGATACAAAGATCAAATATAAAATGTGACATCTAAAACCAAAATGAACCTTGCATTAATGTTCAGAACATACATCCCCTATAGATATTACATCCGCTTCTTTATTGCTGCCAACCATCAGTTTCTCCTTCCCTTTAGTTAGCTTTATCCTAGATATGAACCCTGCATTGTGGAAGCAACATGATTAGATACTCCACTATCTAGTCACCAATAACTTAATGTGACTATCTCAAAATTATATTTTAGTTGATAGTTTCTGTCTTTCCTTCCAGGCCTTATACTGCTGGATTCTTTATGTCCGCAGGACCTTTACCAGCATTGGATTGACGAGCGTCAGCATATGGAGACGATTTAAACTTTCTACCTTTGAACTTAGCGGGCTTCATCTTTGCCTTCCCTTTAGTTGCTTCAACGGCTTTAGGAGCAATAATCTTGAGTTTCAATAGGCAATCAAAGCACTAGAGTCCCATTCCTTATAGATTATTACACTCTGGAGGGAGTGTACTCAGAGTTTGGTGAACTATGCAGACATTAGGAAAAGGAATATTCAACATCTTCAGTTTACTATAGAGATGGATCATTCTTGATATGTACACCATCACTCTCCCTTCTCTAATATAGGAGAATAATTCTTTCATCAAGGCACTTATCTTAGCATTAGATGACACCACATACCTCTGGGAGACATTATTAAGAAACTCCTTCGTTATGTCTATCCCAGGAAGTCCACTTAGTAGATGGTCAGGTATAAATTTCTTAATAGTCATACAACACATTCTTTTTGACAAATCCCAGGCTGTATAGGCTGGTTTATGAGCATTCGAGTTTCTGGATGTGAGTAGAGATGACCTATCCGTACATATGGCCATATCAATTTCTGCTATCTCCATTGCATTCAATATATCCACTTCTTCATATTAAAAGTAGTCACCATGATTATTGACCAAAAAGGTGACTGCAAAATGAAAATACAAAGATTAGTACAAATGTAGGATAACAATGATACTCAAAATCATTAAATAGTATCTGTACCGAGAATCCGATAACACATATTATGAAACACCTATGAGCTGAATACATAATAGATGCAATTAGACTTCCACATAAAAGAGATCAGAGTACACATCATTAACTCTCATGACACTACCACTTGTGAGCAAATAGATCATTTAAGCAATGACTTTCTCCTATCTTATGCCTTTATGCAAATCTCAAAATCCTATGTAAGGCTAATAATTGTTGGAAAAATAACCAAAGATGAGACCAGAGACATCCCCTAATATGTAAGTGGAATAATCCAAACAATAACTTGAAAGGTCACTATGGTGACGACATTTTTATTAGTATCCAAAAAGCCCACAAACACAAGAGATACATCTTTATGTTATCCTCACATTCTTTATGAGCATACCGTATATGATAATGTTCCATCAATACATGCAAAAACAGATGCACATTCTAATTATCACATCTACTATTGAAAACATTGTTAGTAAACTTTATTTGAGAATTTTATGGCAAAAAATCTCAATATGAGTGACTATCATGCTATTCTGAACACTAAACATATCACTTGAGATACGAAAACCTGAAATATCTCCCTCGTATGAAGTCCAAAGCATGAAACTTCACTCAAAACGGGCTTTAGGAACCTTAATTTCCTTTTTCTGGAATTAAACTTTAATTGATCACTAATGTAATAAATCTAGAAAATTGAAAAACTCACTTTATAAATTCTTTCGACCCAAAAACTGACTCAAAATGACCCAGGGTACTGTTACTAGAATTATGAAATTTTGAGTTTTTTTAAGTTTATTGTTTCGTAAACATCAGTCGCGATGTCAATATGCGCGTGGACAGGGATGGCGCGTGCAATGCATGCTCTAAACACCAAAGCATCTCGAACCTATATAGCAGGTGCGGTGCACTCACCAGGTGTGCATCCACGTGCCCATAGACCGTGGCGCATGAATCACATGCGTGACATATGTCCATCCCATGAATGGCCACTGTCGAGCATCTGTATGGTTGCATGTGCCATTCACACTACCTTTGAGAGGTTATTGTGCGTGTGTGGTCCCATCGGTTGGCACACATGTGATGCACGTGCCTGCCAAGTTGATCACCTACGTAAACTGTGCACGTGTTAGGTGCGTGTGGTCTTCGTCGCCTCTAATTATCGGGGCAATTTTTGGCTAGTTTCTAGTCAAGTTTTCACCCTCCCAGGCTGGTTTCAAACTATATTTCAAGACTAAACACTTGTATACCACTTTCAAGCAACAATAAGTAAGAAAAAAAATCAAAAAACAGGACTTTATTATCCGAGAACCTTATGGAGAAAAATAAAAAATCTTCGTTTTTAGTTATTCGATCACGTAACTGCTCTGATACTACGTATAATACGTAACAGAGACTTTAGTTACGTATCTCAAATCAAATGTGAAAGGAAAACAACGAAGAAATGAGAAAAATAGCTTATTTTAATTCCATGACTTTGAATGAGCTTTTTGAGGCTGAATCGAGCTCGAATCCACTACCACTTTCACGGGATCTACTCACCAAGATGCGGTTGACATCTTTCCACAATTTTCTCAAAACGTAAACCTCTGAATGGGTGAAAGTAACTTTACGTTCATGAATGACATAAGCAACTGCAAGAGACCTTAACTTCTTTATATAAAATCCATATCGGGGCTTTCCATCATAGACTCGATATGGGTCTGGTCCACACTGATCATGGTCCATTTTTCTCCTAAACTTTGACCCATCAATCTAGATCATTTATTAGGTCACTTGATTATCTTTATCTAAATCAAATTTACGTAACTTTACTGATAAGTTATTAAAACTGTTAAAATGCAGTTAATTGTTGTTCACTAAATAAGAAAACTTCTAACATATGATATTATAGTTAAGTTATAAGCGTTCGTTCTTATAGCATGATCAAAATCTTTTATCTTCTATGCCAGCATATAGCATTTTCATGTATGCTTTTCATAGTGTAGGATCGGATTGCTAAAGTATAATTAATCTTAACCGATGTTTGTACTTTTCATATATAATTTTGACAATCAACCATCTAGTGTTTAATAAGCTTTTACAACTGTTCGATCGTTCTTTTACAAAATAATCATTCGTTTTCCATCTATTCCATTTTGATACAGAACGTTAAAATAAAAAATTATATATCGTAATTTGTTAGTATGTATTATTTATAATTTCCAACAATTAGGGAAAATTATGCTATAATCTTCAATATTAATTGGTTGATTTATAGCAAATGTGCCATTGCCAGTTATACTAAATATGGACCGTATGTTTATGTAATTTATATTAAAAATAAGATGAAAAATCATAGTTGTTGTGAGTTTTATTTATATTTGTAAATGTAGGTCTCTCGTCCTGTGGCAAAAAATCACATAATTCGTTTTGCGTTTCTAGGAGAATATTAAGGTACAGTACGTGAATTATCACATATCTCGTCAAACAGTTCAAAATTTCTAATTAAACGAACCCCACCCTTGGAAAGAAAGAACACATTTGAGAGAACCGGAGACTTCAATAAGCTGATCTAGAGAGAGAAAAAGAGAGAGAGACTGAAGTAAAAGATCAAGTTGTTGGGAATTTATTGACATTCTTGCAGCCTAATAAAGATACATATTTTTTTAGGACATTCTCAGCTTACAATACATGTAGGATTGCATCAACCTCGAGATTCTTACAGCCAGTTAAGCAGCCTCTTTTTCTCTCCGCTCCATGTGCAGCCAATGCTGTACATAATTACTAATTAATAAAGCAAGTGACGACAGAGTATCTTGGATTTGCTATGCAATCCACTACTTTGATACGCTTCCAACACCTTCCTACTTTGATGACGAATACAAACACATCATACATGTACATGTAGGTGTAACATTTTGCAAAAACAAAAACAAAAAATTCTATTCAGAAACATCTTTCTCACCGAATGAACCTATTGAAGTCAAGGAGTTTGAACAACAATGACTGAACGTGCAGGAGGAAGATGCTATGGAGTGGACCCTTCTAGGTAACCATAGGATATCTATTATCTATGAAACCAGACTCGATTCTAGGAAGGTATGTCACATGGCTCAGTCCACCTAACAATACTTCAACTACTGTTAAAGAGTACATAGTCTACTTGTCATCAGAAACTACACATCCGAAAAAGGAAATGATTACTATTCTCCTGTCACCGGAAAAAAACTCCGACGAACGATAAACTGCCCCTCCTGAACTACTACTCCATTTCCTTCTAAACTTTTGCGTATTGAAATAGTCAGCCGCCTGCAAAACTTTCTCGTTAGTCACTCGCTGCATCTGCACGTGCCTTTGTTCTGCGATAATCGCGTACAGGAAAGGCATGATTGCAAATTTTGTTTGTGTCTTGGAGGAACTTGGCCCAATCCCTTCAAGTTGGAAAGGATAGCTACCTTGACGAAATTGGATATTTCACGTCAAAGAGCTCATAGGGAAAAGGTATCACCTATTACCATTATTACATCACCACTCACGAGTTCCCTTGCCAACGTTTTTTTGTTGGCTGTATATTTAATTACATACCTCCGCTTTTCTCGCATTAACTCTTGCCGTTTCATGTTCCCGTACGTCTTAGTTCCTGTCCCCTAATGTTCCAGTGTGTGCTCCAGCCACTCTCTCTCTCCATCTTCTAATTTGGGCATTATTCGTGCATTAGCAACAAAAACGTAGTCCCCAGGGTATCTTACAGTCTTAGCAAGTGCATCTTAGCTGTGGACTAAATATCCTTTAGTCGAGATCGCCATAATTTCAAAGTAGGCAAGTCACTCCAGCCAAGTGGGGTATCTTTAGCGATAGTCTTTGATCCACTTAGAGGAGTAAATTGAAGGATATACTAGCAGGTCACTTGGAATAGACTAGTCCTAGAACGAGGGGCTGACACGTAAAGCTCCAATTTCCATCAACTTAAAGGTATCCCCAGCAATTGGGAAGTCGGTATGCACGACAACTGACTGGTAAGTTGTCAATTGGTAGAAATGGAGCTTTAACGGGATTATGTGTGTCATAAAGACAATTCTAAATAGTTGCATTTGCCCCCTGTATCGTCTCAAACTTAGAAGATTTGTCTAAATTCATATGGACTGGTTAATGCGTATACAAGTCAAGTAACGGTTGATCTAACTCTGCTGCTGGGTCAGCCATTCTGGGAAAAAGAGGTGATAAAAGTATAGTCATTGCTTTGCATGCTCTGCAGGAGAAATATGGGCTGCCTATTCGATGCTCGCAATTTGAAAGCCTCTTAAACAAAATTTGATGGCATAACAAGGCTCCGAAATTTTGGTTCAGTCGGTACCACTGGTTTCAATTCACAGACCAAATCGAATACAAAATAACGATGATACTATCTTATCATTTTGTTTAGACTTTAAGAGCCTTCAAATCAAAATCTATTGTTGTAAAAATGTTATGATTCTTATATGACATTGGAGGATCCGCTTATTTAAAATTATAAAATATTATTTAAAATTAAATATAAATAAAATCTAATTTAATTTAAACCCTAAATACAATTAATTAACTCTAAATGTAAAAAATCCTAAAATCAAAATCCCTAACCCCTAAATAAAAAACAACTCTTTCATGAATCGCAAATATAAAAAAATAATACAAAAGGAAAAAGGAAAAAAGAAAAAAGAAAGGAAGAAAGAATAAGAGCACATTGAACAAGAAACAAAGAAAGAACAAAACCCAAAGCGAGCTTTCAACTAAAGCCATCAACTGTAAACACATCATTTCTTTGTAGTTCCTTTCCTCAACATCATGCCTTTTAGTGTGATTCCACTGTTGCCACCTATTCACCACCACGACCACCACCATTTCACCTCCTCCCACATCTCCCACGTCTTCCGCGAGCTTATGCCTCGTAACAACTTGCAAGATGCACTTCTTCGTTAGAAATGTGCGGAATTGGCTTTGTGGAAGAAAAGGTTAGATGTTGAGGTGGAAATTGCAATAGGGATTGAATATCTTTATAACTTGGTGGCTTATTTATGGAGATATAACAATTACTTAGGTCAAATTAAATAAAATGTATTTATAATTAACTTTATACAAATATTTTATAATTTTAATAACTAATTTTAAATAAATAGTTCCGTCATATTATGGTTCTAATGTGGTAAAATTTATAATAATTTAATATTATTATGGGAACACTCATGGTTATATCCTTATCATCTTTTACAAGGTTTTGAAACTCGGACCGAACGTCGAATCGGAAGCCTTATTGGTCACCAGTTCGACCGGTTCGACCACCGGTCGAATCGATGTGACGTCATCATTACGCAATAATTATATTTAATTATATATAATATTATTAATATTAAAAAATAGAAAAATATACCAAATAATATAAATTTCTATACTTCTGTTAGATTTCTGGAAAAAATGTGGGTTTTACTTTTGAAAGAATCACAAAATGCATCAGCGTTTTAGAAAGGAAAAAAGTAAAATAAAAAATAAAAAAAAATTCATTGAACCAGTGGCCAACTGGTTCGACCGGTTCTGATTTAACTGGTCAATTGACCGGTTCTTACCGGTTCGCACTAGTTCAATTGGGGACCGATTTTTAGGAGTCATCGAGACTTGATAGCCTACCGGTCACTGGGCGAATCGGTCTAACCGGTCGGTTCGGTCCAAGTTTCAAAACCATGATCTTTTATGTTAGATTTTTAATTTGAATCTTTCCAAAATGACGTGGTTTGATTTGATTGCTTTGACATATTAAGACCTAATTTGTCATTGTCATTACAAACAAACTTTGGGATCATTTTTGCCTTTCTTACTCACTATAAATTAGTTAATTTCAACTTTATTTAAATACATTTCAACTTTATTTCTTTGCATAGTACCAAAACCTACTCAAACTTACTCTCAAATGTATTTGCCTCATCTCCAATACCAACTCTTCTATACTATCTATACACAAACTTAGAAAATCACAATGTAGTCAAAAAGCACTTCTCTGCCGATTACCAATGCCACAAACTTACTACCACTCTAGACAACAACAACTACCTCATTTGGAGAAATCAAGCGAAAGCAGTACTATTTACCTGCGAATTGATTGACTACATTTACAAGTCCATCTCTACACCATCTAAGCATTATGTATCACTCGATAGTAATTTATCTTCTTCAGCAGAATTCTTGCAATGGTAGAAAAAGGAAAAATTTGTATAATGTTGTCTGCAATAACTCTTAGGCTATGTTTGGTTAGACGTAAAATTTTTAATGGAATAGAATTGAATGATTTATAATAAAATGGAACGTAAATGGACGTAATATTATAAAATTGTTGCTTGAGAGGGATAGAAGGGTTCATAATGTAATATAGTAAAATATTGTTTGGATGAAGGGTTTATAATATAATATAGTGTAAAGTCGTTTATCATTTTACATTCCATCCTATACCCCCCAAATCAGAGGTTTTTTTTTTACTGTTTATGATGGAATGAGATGTAATATGAAACTCTCCTCTTTCATCCTATTCCATTCCGTTTCATTATAAAACCTCCTCCCAAATGATGAAATAATATTACATTCTATTCCATTTCGTTATAAAATTCCCAACCAAAAATAGCCTTACCTCTATTATGGCGTCTTTGGCTCTCAGTTGTGACACTGTTTGGAGCCTCTGGACTGGATTAGAAACCTATTTTCTTCAACAAACTATAGTGTCATCATCATATTACCAAAAAAGGTGATTCCACCATCATCAATTATCTTATGATCATCGTATCTACATCTGAAGATCTTGTGATAATTGATGATCTAGTCCCGTTATAAGATCTAGTCCTTTTCACCATAAATGACCTTCCTCCCGATACGATTTTTTAGTCAGCACAATGGAGAATCGCAAAACACCTCCATCTTTCTTTGAGCTGTGAGCAAAACTCCTCCTTTGTGAACAATAGTTGTTGTCCCTTTATTAAGCTCCACCAAAAATGGTCTTCATTACATCTCGTAAAAGTCGCCTTTTAGCTTACAGTGATGACGGATGAGCTGCATCCCCTCACTAGACCTATTTAGGTCTTCCTCACACTCAAATTGGGTCGAGTCACCTAACCCCTGTCAAGGACCTGGCCTATATAGCTATACCCACACACTAAATAACCCTAACCCAACCCACAACCCAAACTACTAGTCTAATGCCAATTTGCCATATATCAGCTCATATGGCCCAAACCAATTTCCCTTTTTCCAGCCCATCCACTTATTCCAATTTCCAACTTTATTCCAATCCACAACCTCTTAAATGTCAAATTGTATTTTTTTAGTTATATAGATGCTATTTGTCACTTTCGATATATGCAATCTAGAAATAATATGTCTCAAGTTTGATCTAAATCAAGAATCAACTCATTTATAAATCTACATATCAAGATGGAATTAAAATACCGAAGCATGTTCAATGAAAATTCTCCAGTTCATAACATTCCAGCACATATCCTCTTTTTCATCCTAAATCCATTAATCAAATCTACTTCTTTTTGTCCTCAAAGCCAAGCATATCATTATTTTTTCTATTTCTTGTCCTCATAGCCCACATTAGAATGACATTGCTAAATGTAAAATTTGTCATATAATTGAAACAAGAATCACGCTTCTCTTCATAACTCTCTTCCGAAATGCTTCAGGTTTGATTCATTTTTCATAGTTGTTTACCTTATATAACTTTTACCATCATTTGTCTTATATTTCAAATATCCTAATGAACTTCTATTCCGAACACGTTCTAATCTTGATCATCTTCATATTGTTGTACCCACTTTCCCTTTCTTTCTTAAACTAATAATGATAAACTCACTCTAAAATCCATTCCATACGTATTCCTCAGCTACACTCGTAATTATAAAGGATATAAATGTTTTGATCCCTTCACAAATAAAATCTATATTTTTTTAAAATTTGGATTTCCTAAAACTCAATTCCTTAATCTTCTACTTAATCCTCCTCCTTCTCCTCCTACTTCTCTATCTTTACCATTACAGTTCCAATTACCATATGCTCCTCCACCAAATTCAACTCCTTTATCACCAATTTCCACTACTCCTGAATCACCTATTCCTTCCACACCTTCTCCCCTGTCACTACCACCTATTCATTAACCACAACCATCATCTTCTCATCCGATAGTTACTCACACTTATGATAGTACTCAAACATTAACAATTTTTCATGATCACATTACTTACAACGCCACTATTACATCGGCTCTTGATCCAAACCCTACATCATTTATTTATACAAAAAAAATTTCTCACTAGTGTCAATTGACACTTGAAGAGTTCAAAGCTCTATGTCACAACAATATTTGATCACTTGTGTCTCTTTCTCCTTGTGCAAATATTGTCAGCTATAAGCGGGTATTCCAAACAAGACTGAAAGTTGATGGTTTCTTATATCATTATAAACTCACCTAGTTGCTAAAGGTTATCATCAATTATGCAACCTTGATTATATTGACACCTTTAGTCAAATTGTCAAACCAACCACCATTCACCTCATTCTTACACTTGCCTAAGCTAAAAACTTGTCCATTTGTTAACTTGATGTCAAGAATGTTTTTCTGCATGGCAACTTACAAGAACCTGTCTTTATGTATCAACCACTTGGCTTTGCTGATCCTTATCTTCCTTATTTTGTGTGTCATCTTTACAAAGCACTTTATGGTCTCAAGCAAACTCATAAAGCCTAGTTTCACATATTAAGTCATAAACTTGTTGACCTTGGGTTCACTTCATCTAAAGTAGATAACTTACTATTTATTCATTCCACACTCACTCACTCTACCTTCCTTGTTTATGTGGATGACAACTTGGTGACAGAGTCTTCACAACAATTCATTCACACCATGCTTAATGCACTTCATTATAACTTTACCATTAAAATCTAGGTACCCTGTACTATTTTCTTGGCATCGAAGCCATAAGTCTTTTTCTCACACAATCTAAAGACACTCATCATCGCGTATAACTTGAATCTTTCAAACCTGTCTCAACTTCCATTACCCCTTCCCTATCACTTTTAAAAATGATAGCCTACCTTTTTTTGATCCTACTGAATACCATAGTATTGTTATAACACTTCAATACCTTTATCTAACTAGACCAAACATATAATTTGTTATTATCAAAGTTTCCTAATTCTTGCATTGTCTCACTGATATCTATTGAACGACTGTTAAATGAATTGTTTGGTATCTTTCCTCTACCCCATCCTATGATCTTTACTAACTAAAAACACTTCCTTAGTTATAATTGCTTACTCCGCGTTGATTGGGATGGGTGTCCAGATGATCACCGATTTACATCTAGTTGTTATATTTTTCTTACATCCTCTTTAATTTTTTTTACCTCTAAAAAGTAGCATATTGTCATTAGGCGTAGCACTAAAGCCAAATACAAAATTATTGATCTAATTGCTACTAAATTATGATGGATCAATTCTCTACTTGGTGAAATTGGACTCTCTAACATTAAACCGCTCTTGTACTGTGACAACTTAGGAGCTACCTTTCTTGCTGTAGATCTTGTATCTTATACTCATACTAAACATATTGAAATTAATGTCCGCTTTATCTGTGATTTATTTGTAAAGAAATCTCTCTTTATATGTCATGTACCAACATCTCAACAAATTGTTGACATACTTATGAGACCTTTGAGATCTAATGCCTTTATACATTTATGTCACAAACTCAATGTTCTTATAAATATTAGCTTATATAGGTTTGTTAACAAAAATTCATCCTTTTCTTAATCGAATCTTTCTCTTGTAATTAGTTTAGATAAACAAATAATCCTATCTTATCATTTTGATTAGATACAATATGATTAAATACAAAATAATGCTAATACTATCTTATTTCTAGATGTGTATAAATAATAATGTACATCTTCATGTATACACACAATAAAAGGAAATACAAATTACTTAACTACACCTTTTTCAAATACATTTCAGCTTTATTTCTTCACACGACCCATATTAGCGCAAGCCTTCCACCACTTATCAAAGGATCAACGGGAATTATAAAAATAGCTATAAGTTGCTTGATGTGTATAACACATCTTGCTTTGCACTTTGTTAATAAATTTTAACAAATTATCAATTCTCTTTTCATCACTTTTTTTTTAAAAAAAAGTTTGGAGAGTGCTTCTTGATATATTCAATTTACTCACACTTACGATCTAGAAATTAGTTTAAACGAGTTATTTTTCTCATCCTTTCTCGCAGGATTTAATTTCTTTTTACATATAGCCTTTCATTTGAGATTGTCACCGATAGAAATAAAATACTTTATACTCATTAGTAGTAATCACTTTAAGTCTTAATAGGTTACTAACTATTTTGTTAAATGCGTTGATGTATTATTCCATCTATGATTCCTCTTGCATGTTTAGCTTTTATAATCTCTACTTCAAATACAACTTATTTATAAGAGACTTTGACATATGTTGATTCTTTAGCTTATTCAATATGTCTACAAGGGACCTGATATCCATGATATAATAAATTATCTCGTCTACTAGATAAAGCCATGTATCTCTTCCTAGTTGATCTTATGTGTGTCTTTCAACTTATTGTCCTACAACCCCTTCAATATACTTTTTTGTGCCAACAATTCCTTCATAATTATCCTTTGTCATAGTTTGAATTCTCAATTTTATTGAAAATTTTCACTTCATATTTTAAAGTTATTGTTGTCTCAACACTGCTTTGATACCACTTATTAAGAAAGAATGAATATATAGTAAGAATAGAAAATAATAAGAGAGAATAAACAAAATTAAAAAATAATTTTTAGAGGTTTGATCAATTACGTGTTCCTATGTCTTCAAAAGTTAAAAATAACTAATTTCATTCTTCAGTTCAATCTCTCCTAATAAAGATTGTATATATTTATACATTAGGTTTATACAAGTACAGTTTTATGTAAATTCTAGTTTGTACAATCTAGTACAACTTTTTCTTCTTAAACTGAATCTAAATTAAACATGGTTCTAATAAGTCCTAATATTTCTAAAGTTTCAATTAAAAAACATATTTTTAAATACGTCACTCTATCGTGAACCATGTCCTACTATGTTCTTCTTCAAAAAATATTATGACAACATGCTTGTGTATCAACATGTTTCTGTTTTTGCATACTAAAGAAAAGCGTACTCTAATATACAATTGTATGTCGTATCGTGTTCACTTAAAAACTTTTAAAAAGCATTCGTATTCTCTTTAAAGAACTTCAAGATTGCATGTTCGTATTTACAAGTCATTTACAACGATTTTTATCTTGACAAATATATCATGTCCATCTAACATATTTCACGAAATGCTTCTAAAATACACATATATATATATGAGTCATACTAAATACTATAAAGCAGTAAATAATAACTTGTCACCATTAAAAAAGAAGAAGCATTCACTACAAAAAAAAGGACATTTGACTACTTTTTTTTGGCAACAATTTCAAAATCACAGTCAAAGGTTAAGCCATTTGCAATGTTTTATAAAATTATTGCTAAAGGGAAAACTTTTGGCAACGATTCACTAAAATCATCGCCAAATGGTAGGTCTTTGGCGACATTTTATTTAAATTGTCATGAAAGGCATGAACTTTGGCCACGTTTTTTAAAATCATCCAAAAGGCATAATTTTTTGTACTGATTTTGGTAAATCATTGGCAAAGTCATGAACTTAAGTGAAGATTTTTGAAATCGTCGTCAAAAGCTTAAATAACAAAATAACTTTATCATTTTGTGAGTGAACATTATATTGAGAGAGTTCAAATTTAAAATTATTGATAATGATTCTAAGTGTAAAAATAACTTTAGCAAAAAAAAGTCAAACCATTTCAATAATTAATGAAACTATAAAATTAAAATTAATTAACATTACATAGATTTACTGTTTTTATTTTTCTAGTTTAAATTATATGATTTGACAATTTGATATGGTGTCACAAAAATTTCAAATAGTTTTAACAGGAAGAATGAATTATATAATGAAATATGATTCTTACAGAAAAACAATAAATAATGATATATTATAATGATATAAGGTAAGTAATATAAGATTTTAATTAGAAGTTTAATAATTCTTATAGACAATAATAAATATAGTTTCACACATATTCCATCAAAGAGAAAAAGATATAATTATTTTTCTGAATTCTAAGTGCCATGAGACTCGGTTGATATGGTAAAGAAGTTCCCTATGTTTGGATTCCTAAGAAGGCTCCTTGAACGTTTGAAGGCATCAATTGAAACAAATAAGAATATTCCCTCAAGAGTTCGTTTATTGACACCCTCTTCCAATAACTTCTTCGCTTTAACTAAAAAAGAAAAAAATATAGTGAATGATTTCCTAGATACAGTACGAATCATTGAATTAAACAAACTGCACATACTATGCGTTTCACTTAAGGAACAAACAATATAAAAAAATCACGTTAATTTCTTCACAATCCTTTGAAAATTTTATTTCTAAAAACTAAAAAGCTAAATCAAATAGTATGAGGAACCTAGATTCGAACACATGCATACTCGATTTAAAGACTCCATCATTGCCATCGCCTTCATTTCCATCTATGTTTTCTTGAAGATTTGAGGAAGCTTTATAGAACACATACTATAAACAATTAGACGTTCATCTAATAGCTTCCTTATAGAAAATGAGATATAAATAATAAAGAAAAAGAACTAATTCGAATGATTCTAAAAACCTTAAAGAAGATGATTGACCATTAAAGGCAAGGGTGATTAGACCTTAATGAGGAGATTTGTTAAGCATCGATTTGTTCTTCATCGGGGAGAATTTTGCCACATTCCTCCTATCTAAACTCATTTCTGCCATCCAAAATTAGTCGCCACATAGACATTCCGCGACGAATTTATATTAACAGTTTTATTCTGAAAAGTCAATAGAAAGAAAAACAAGTCATAAATATAATCAATATAGAAACAGAGTGTACAATTTAATAAGGAAACAAAAAATTATATGAAGTTATATGCAATTATCAAAATATTCACAGAATAAGCAAAGATCATCATAACTTAATTTGTTAAACATCCAAAAATCCCCTGCACAAGTACATTCTATATTTTCCAGTCACCATTAAAGATAAACAAAACCTAGAGTAGATGGCACAAATTAATAAGAGCTTTGTCATCTTTAAGAATAGAAGACTTCTTATTTGAAGTTCCAACATTCTAGAAATGTTAATTTTGTGGTTTATTAACTAAGACTACTTTATATGATAAGGTTGGGAATGTTAACTTTGTATGTACTATGTTTAGGAGACGCATAAATAAGTGTGCTTTCCTCTAAAGTCACTATTATGATAAAATAGTTGGGTCCCTCGAGCCCCTCCTTATATATGGAGAGAGCTACCGTGATGGAATTCAAAACAGAATGAAGAACATAAATGTCCCCTGTAGAAGCACATTTTATATTTGCCACTCACTGTTAATAGTCAATATAACTAGTTGAAGTTGAGTTTATAACCTATTAAATATCATATTTCTCTAGATTTATGAATACCATATTTATGAGATTATTACTAAAAATAATCAAAAATTATATATCATATTGTTAGCTCCCCCAACCCTTACCTTTGTTTCTTTTGAAATTCAAGTTTAAATTAAGGTTAGCTTCTTCAATTGAAATTAATTATATGTTTACTTCAATAACCTCAACAAAAATGTGTAATTATTACTATTATAAGATAATAGTAATAAATTTAGCTTAAAGTTCTCATTATTAAAAAAATGAACGATGGTGATGATCCATTAATCGAGAATTTCATATGTAGAGTTCCTCAAATAAGCTCTACAATGCCTCAAAAGTATTGATGAACATGGTCTTAAGTTAAATATTCTAACAGACCTTTTATCAAACAGTTAGCAGGCTTTCCTCAAACAAGCATGGAAGGTGGAAAAAAAAAAGTTACCCATACATAACTAATATAGAAATACAATTCACCATCTTACTCATACAACATAGGCATAATACAAAACCCACGTAAACTCCAAATCGTAGCAGAAAATAGAACATAACAAGTAAAAAAAAGGAATATTAATATCAAATGTCAAATATTAATATCATATTCTTAAAAATAAAATTTAATATTATTGATAATAATTGTAAGTCTAAAAATAAATTTAGCTAACAACAATGTCATTTAAAAAATTTATAAAACTAAAAACAAAAAATTAATTTATGTTACATAAATTTATACTTTTATTAATCTCTTTTAAAATATATGATTTGAAAATTATATGTGATGTCACAAAACTCTATTTATTATATATAAATTCTATAGTATTTTATAGAAATCATATGTTACAAAAATTTGCTAAATATATAAATATATATATTATATGAAAATAATTGGCGATGATTTTATAAGTCGTTGCCAAATACTTCCTTTAGCAACACTTCTAAGAAAAACGTCGCTAAAGATTAGCACTTTGGTGATGGTTTTATTAAATCATCACCAAAGGACAACCATTTGGCCACATTTTTACTAATTCGTCACTAATGGTTTACCTTTAACGACGATTCCATGGGATCATTGCTAAAGGGCATTCTAGATTGGTGACGTTTATGGAAAATTGTCACCAATGGTCATCATTTGGTGACGTTTATAGAACGATGTTGTTTTTGTGTCATTTTAAACATGAAAATGAAGTCTCCCTTGTTATTTTCCTCGTCGTCTTCCCTCCTTTGCATCCATCTTCTTCCATTGTATGCCATCACCATCTCATCTACATTTCTTCAATATTTTTCATCGCCTCCATTTAATTGTCGGTTAAGCTAAGTCATCCATCTGATTTTTCTCATGATGGTGACATTGTTGTTTTTGGGTTTTGTTTTTTGCTAGATTTTGTGTACTGCTTTGATTGTATGGGTTTTTGTTTATGTTTTGCCTAATTTTACAGTTGGGAAGATGGTGATTTATGTTTTTGTGTTGGTCTAGAATGACATTTTGTTTTTTTTAACACCTTTGATGCTTGTTTGAGGACAATTTATCAACTGTTCGATGAAATATCTATTAGGCATGTTCTTGATGAAAGGAATGCATGTTTGAACAATTGTGATTCATTTGAGTCGTTTAATGTATACGTATTTATCTTTTTGCCTTGCCACCTATTACCTTATAGAACATTGCATTGCTTATAATGGTTTGAGAATCTCCGAGAAAAAAATCAAGTAAGCATTATTTACATTAAATAGTTCATCTTGTTTAATAGATAATTAACTATTCTATACAAGAGTAAAAGATAGTCAAAATAATGTAATAGGTATGAGAAGGATTTAGAAATATTGTAGTTCAATTGAAAATTTTAAGATAATGTAAATTTATTTTAAAAGAATAAATTGCAGCTAAAAATGTCTAATACATTACATTTAAATAAAAATCATAATATAAAATCACCTTTTGATGAACTAATCAAGAAAATTTAAAAAAATTGTTCCAATTAAAACTTTTTTGTACCCTATTAGTCAATATCCAAGTGATTGTAAATCTAATCTCAAAAACATTGATATATAAAAATAATAAATTTAGTTTGTGAATTGCTCTCCAACTTAAACCTCCCAATAAAATGAAACCAAACACATTATGGTTTAGAAAAAGCTAGGATTATAAATAAATTATCCGTCCAGGTAAGTCGTTCAACTTTGTTCAGTTTTGATGTTCTGCTTTAATAGTTTGAGTATTTGTGTGAATGGAAGTAGGGTCTCAGTTTTGTGTGATGTTTGGAATATTGTTATAATCATTTATGAGTAGATGTATGAATTACATAAGTGTTTACTACATATGGAATGTGTTATAAAACACTTGGATGGTATATAGTAGAGATGGCAATGGCCTGGGCCGGGCCTGGACTGCCTCAACTCACGAGTTGACCTGCTTGAGGATTTGGTCCCCAGGCTGATAGGCCACGAGCGGGTTGACCCAACTTTAATATTTTTTTAAAAATAAAAAATGACATTGTTTTTCACAAAACGACGTCGTTTTATATCTTTTCTTCAAGCCATGGGTTAGGCTTGGGCCAAGCTCTGGATCACATTTGCCATCACTAATGCATAGGTTGGAAACTTATGATGCAGCTCTGTTGAGGCTTATTGATGAAATATTTCCCGAGCCTATGAGTCATAGCAAGAAGACTCTTCCTCGATTCATGTGGTCTAATAATGTCATGTATTTTGGTGCTGTTATAGTGACAAATTGAAAACTATAATTCATAATTTTGGATATAAAATATAATAAATTCACATATAATTATGGATGATTTGTTTTATAAAACACTTGGATGATACATAGGTTGGAAACCCATGATGTAGCTTCGTTGAGGCTTATTTGTGAAATATTTCCTAGCCTAGAAGTCATAATAAGAAGAGTCTTTCTTGATTCATGTTGTCTAGCAATGCCACGTGCCTTGGTGATGTTATGGTGACAAAATTGAAAACTATAATTCATAATATTGGACATAAAACATAAGAAATCCATATATAATTATAGTTGATGTTTGAGTTATAGATATCCAATATAATGGCACTTAGTAGAAATAAAAGGAAGAAGGTGACAAGTATCGAAATTGTTCCTACCAAACAACAACTAGATCAATCAGTTCCTACTAAACAACAACAATCGACCTTATCGACTAATGAAGTAAGTCAGCAATAACCTCTATTTGCCTCAATTAGTATAGAGGGATCTGCAGGTTTGTTAATCTTTAACACCCACAAATATACTTATGCTCAAATATATATTTACATGTTTAGTGCGTATTTTCTTATCATTATTCGTTTACTGTTAGGTTCCAATACCAACATCAACAAAAGAGGTAACGATATAACTAGAGATTGTGAGTTGCAATGAATGAATGTTGCAGTGAACAACAAGTTGTCAGGTATATTGATACTTTGCAAGGTCTTCCTCTAGACAAGATTCAATTTGCAAAATTGTCCAGTGAGTTGGGAATAATTGCTAAAACATAATTAGCTTGCCTAAAGCATGCTAAGGAGTTGAAGTAAGACAACTTGCTCGAGAACGCTTTGGAAAAAGTTTCAGTAAAATTTTAATTTATTTAACTAAATGCAATATTATTTAACTTATTTTAAGATTAATTACACTTTTACTTAATGTTCACAGATGAAATTGAATATCGTTGATAACGAAAACCCTGATGTTTCAAACTATGTCATTTCATAATTGAAACAAAGGACCAGGGATCATCATTATAGGCTACATCAGTATTAAAAATCTTTTCCTTCTGATGTGGAGGCAAGGAGACATGTTTCAAAATGAACGTCTCTAAAAAATAGGAACAATTTGTGTGATTATTGGGCCTTTCCTAATGTTCAAGTTTGTTTTCTTTCCCTTCACATTTGCCCCCATTAATCTTGTTAGATGATTTAAAGACTATCTTTTTTCTTTATGTAGGAAAAATGTGAAAAGGCCAAGGTGAACGAAGGACAAATGAAAACTCCTCACAACCAAGGCTCCAAATAAAAAACTCCTCACAATCAAGACTCCAAATCATTTGTTGTCGCACGAAATGAATATGTAAGATATTTTTTTATAAGTTATAATTATATCAATAAACATTATATTATTTATTGTGCATTGTACGCTTTTTTTCTTCATAAAATAGAATAAGAAGAAACTACATGAATAAGAGTATGATAAAATCACACTCTACAAACTCACTCATTATAAGGAAGGTCAAGGGTGGATGTCTGAAAAAGCGCAAAATAATTATGTAACTATAAAAATTTGTTAAAATTTTAAGTTTATTTATTTTGCAACACTAACTAATAATATTTGCACTGAATATTAGTTTTGTTTTTTCAATTTTAGAATAAGATGTAAGAGCTGCTACAAACATCAATGTCTGAGGAAAATGAGGCACATGTAGATAACATTTGCAACAAGGTGTTAGGTACACAATCAAGATATATCAAAGGTCTTAGATTTGACCCTAAGCTAACTACTTCATTGTCATCATGACAAGTATACGTTCAACATCTTGAAGAGGAAAATAAGTCACTTAAAAAAAGTTGACGAAGCATGAAAAGTACCTTAAAAAAATTACTTGGCTTGGATTATATAAGTAGTGAAGATGAAAACGAGACGAAGTAATTAAACTAATCTCTATATTTATTATTTGTATATAAATATTTTTTAAGTTGTAATTAAAACCTTGTACACAAACAAAGTTAATAATATTTTATTTTATATATATAATATTTCAAATTATCAATTATTTTTGTATAATTTTTATAATAAATTAACAATAAAAAAATCTACATATTATATACAATAATATGGATTAAAAATGTCATAAGTAATTCTAATTCAACATGATGTATCATTTCGTCAAAATGTATATTAAAATTTTGACTAGATTTTACAAAACGTAGCTAAAAATATTTGGCTACGTTCTTGAAAACATAGCTAAAAACTTTTCGGTACGTTTCCCAAATCATAGCTAATAATTTTTAGCTACGAAAAATAGGTGTAGCCAAAAATTATTAACTATATTTTGGGAAACATTGCTAAAAATATTTAGCTACATTCTAGAAAAAATCTATTAGCGACAATTAGTGAAAAATATCGCCTATAATTTTCAGCTATGAAAATTTGACAGTGTTTTTGACGACGAATATAAAATGTCATTAATTATTATTAGCGACAATTTTGAAACTTTTAGCGATAATTTTTTTTAATAGCCACATATAATTTATGTCGTAGTGAAAAATGCTCCTCCACACAAGACAGATGGTTTGTACGTGTTATAAGATCACCAAAAAATGACTTTGGCGGCATATCTATCAGCATTCCTTCACAATAAAACTTGGAACGGAAGGCAAATTTGGGAGTATTTCAGGATTTGACAAACTTGAAAGAAACATGTTAAACCTGAAACACTCTTTATTATTTAATTTTAATATGATTAACGTAATTTATTAGATATTGGAGCAGTTTTCGAGAGTCTGTTGAGTATATATCCCAGCCATTTGAAACGAAAATGTTTCTTCACACAGGCCAGCCTAGCCTACAAAACGACAAGTCCCGACGATTTTAGAAAATAAACAATAATTAATCATAGGAGTTGATCGTGTCGTTGGGAATCTCATTTTCGTATTCTCTAGGCAACACCTTAGATTCAGTTCCTTTGTGCTCTCTCTTTAGTTAAGTGGGCTTTATCAACGTGCAATTGGTCGGCTCCATTTAATCATAAACTGATCGAAATTTAAAGAAAAGAACGGAAGAACACAATTTGTCAAACAACTCAATCAGCTAATTATATTAACTGATACTTAATTATATTAGTTTGATAAAATGAGTTATTTAATATTAATTATTTATATATAAAATTTTATAATTTATAAATTAATTAAACAATTTTAGTAAATTAATCAATTTAAAAAACGGTTGAAATTAAAACACATTATTCCACATATATAATAGATTGTATAATATTTTTATATTTTACAAGCATTCTTTGTAGAAAAAATATTTATCATAAATATATAAAATGTTTAATATTGCATTAATATGCATGCTGGTTAATATAATAATAATAATAAAATTAATCAAATTTTTAATTTAATTTAATATTTTTAATTTATAAATCAATTAAACAATTTTAATAAATTAATCAAATTTTCAAATTTAAATCTTTTATCTTAAATTTTTATTTACAAATTAAAATTAAAATAATAAAAAAGAAAAAATGTGTCAGACACGTATGTGGTACAAATACAAACCCTATTAAATTTGTTTTTTGTTTATTATTTTAAGTTAAAGTTTTTATAAAATTAATAGCCGCATAATTAAAATTAAAATTAAAACTAATTTGTTATTAAACTAATGAAAGTATAATTAAAATTAAAATAATACAAAAATTAAAAAAAAAATGACATGTCACCTATGACACTTATGACACGGGCGTCGGGCGTGATACAAGAGGCACGATGTAGTACTCTTTCTCTCTGTCTGATAGAAATATCTTTTTGTTAATTTTGATCCCTGTATCAACCTAACATAAATGTAACATCTCTGCGCTGGATTTAAGAACACTATATCTTACAACAAGACACACTATCATCACGGGAACAGATCACCTGTTTCACAATTGCTGTGCCAGTGCTGTTCCATTGCATCTGTAAAAACCTAACATAAACGTAACATCTCTGCGCTGGATTTAAGAGCACTATATCTTACAACAAGACACACTATCATCACTATGGCCGTGCTACCTCAGATATCTGTAAAAGCCTAACATCTGTGCTGGATTTAAGAGCACTATATCTTACAACAAGACGCACTATCATCACTGTGGCCGTGCTACCTAAGATATCTGTAAAAGCCCACCAAAGTAGGCATGTGTTTTCTTTTCCCCCACTAAATTACAGTAATGCCTTTTGTAACTAATGTACGCCAAATAAGAAAACTTTTTGTATGTCCTAAATCTTGCATTGCAGACTGACGAAGCCATTGAGTTCCATATATAAGGTGCAATTCAAAACAAGTAGCAAATGGACCTAGATTTAGGCAACATATGTCCACAATTCTAGATGTCTTATTTCTTGTAGAAAGCAAGCCAGTCCAGGCCCTGATTTTTGATGAGCCATAAACAGGTGATGCATCTAAGTTAGACATCCACTTCACCATCAGTATACTTTCTCTCATGCCAACAAATAAAATTAGACACCGTAAAATTCTACGTCTCACGGAGTTGTAATAACTAATAAGAAACAATCAAAGATTCAAAAGCAAGTATTTACACCGAAACACACGAAGAAGACATGTTGTATGCAAGATCAGTCTCCTCTCCTTTAGTTGCTGCATTGCAGAGTACAGCTTCCTTCGAGGTCCCACACCAAATGCACCAGTCTCTTTGAGATCTCCAAGACTAAGTAGAGGCAAAGCTTCATCATCCAGTTCGTGCATCTCAAGCATATTTACCAAATCCTCGATCCTCTAACCATCTTGTGATATTATTCACATCATCAGTTCTTTCAAATTTCGTACCATTTGATACGTGACCAGGCATTGGAGACTGTTTTCTTCGAAACAAACATCGTCATTATCAACTGGGAAGACATCAAAATCATTGAAATGATAGGAATCATGGTAGGCATTAGATGGGAAAAGCTCAAATTCCTCTTCATTGCTAAATTGAGGGCTAAGCTTGGAACTTCGGACACTCCTTTAAACATTATTGTTAGCTACGCTGCTACGGCCTCAGCGCTTCATGACTATAAACTTCCTTCAGACTTCACTATATCAAGTTCATCTGAACCAATTGTGAGCAAATCACGGTATAGCAAAAAAGAAAAAAAAATTAATTAAATTCCGATAATTGAATAATTTGAAAAAACTAAACTTAAATCATAAAATATAAAGTTATACCTGATTTGATTTTCTTATTAAAATCCTTTCGAAACTTTTTCGATATATCACGTACAAATTATGCACATGTCCATCTTCTAATAATACTTATATGGTAGTCACTAAACTCTTTGAGAAAAATTAGGAAAAGTGCTATCTCCTTATGTTTATTCCTATTTATTAAAAAAACATTAAGGTTTTCAATTTCTATTAAAATTAAGTACATTAATTATAATTAAAGTCCAACTCCAATTATAATTAATTTAATCTTAATAAAATAAAATATCTCATATTTGATTCATAAAGTTTCTCAAACTTTATAATTAAGTCCAACTTGATTGAAATTGATTTTTCTTTTTTAAATTGCTCTTTATGTGTGACTCATTAGATTTCTAATATATTGACAATGATTACAAATTATAATTATAATTATAAATTATAATTATAATTATAATTATAATTATAATTATAATTAGATAATTTAAAAGGCTTTTTAATTTATCTTTTTCCAATTAAACAATTTATAAACATAGATAAAAAATATAAAGTCTAGCAACATGTCATAACCACCCAAATATTAGGAATGTCAAAGTTACAATATATAATTTAATCCTTTTCTCATCTAATATTTCAATTGGATAGAGTATAGATATAATGTCTACTCTTTTGTATCCAATCATATTTGTTCTTGCTAATTAGTAATTGATTTATTATTGATATTTAAAAATACCTTTTCAAACGTTAATTCACTCTAGCCAAAGAATTCCTTAAATCACTACTAATTAAGAATAGTAGAACATTATCTCTAATTACTTTAAAGTGCCAAATCTTTTATTGACTTACTCAACTATCTCTATATGATGCATACTGAATCCAGGTACTATTGACTGAATTATCCTTGAATAGTTTATAAGTAGCACCAAAATACAGTAATTCCAACATGAGATACCTTGGTAATCTTAAATCTAAGGATCAGTTATACAACCATCATTACGAGGAAATCCACAAACACATAATTAATATTCCATTTAGGATCCTCATAATCAGGTCAGTTCAGTGAACTTATTCTCTAATAAGCACTCACACATTATTTTAAATATCTTCATACTTCAATTTATGTGATTAATTACTTTTTTTATAAGAAAGAAACATAATGTGTGCTAATTTTACAGTTTTATCAATATCCTATCTTGATGAAACTACAACTAGGAACCTTTGAGAATAATACATTTATGCAAATTGAATCTTATAATTATGATCTTATTATAATTTCAATTATACAATAATTATTTCAGAGATCTTACCTTTAGTATTAAAACATTAAATATAATTAACATAATACATAAAGAAAAATAATGTCTTTATTAATTAAATAATAACGTTATATATTAAAATTGCAACTAACCGAGTAGCTATAAGAAAATAAACTAACAATCTCCCACTTGCACTAAAGCCAATCACCTAATATCATATCCTTCCATATGTCGATGAAGACTCTTCTGAGACAATGTCTTAGTGAGAGATTTTTCAAGATTCTCTTCAATGGGAACTCACTCGAAGACTATGTCTTTCTACTTCACTATCTCCCTGATCAAATGAAACTTTCTAAGTACATGTTTAGAACTTTGATTTGCCTGTAAAATGGTGTCATTATTATTACAGTACAATACTATAAGCCCATCAATGCTAGGAACCATTCCAAGTTTAGTGATGAACTTCTTGATCTAAATCATTTCCTTTGCTGCCTTTAATACTAAAATGTACTCTACCTTTGTTGTTAAATCTGCAATAGTTGGTTGTTTGGAATTTTTCCACTAACTGTACCACTATTCAAAGTGAAGATGTACCCTGACTATGATTTACTATCATCTGAATTTGACTAAAAATTAGCATATGAATACCCTTAAACTCTCAGTTCAACTCCTCTATAGAACAAAAAAACATCTTTAGTCCTTAAGTACTCTAAGATATTTTACACAGCTATTTAGTGACATTTACCTGGATTGGCTTGAAACCTACTTGTTATGCTCAAAGCATAAAAGACATATGGTCTAGTATATACCATCGTATACATGATTAATCTATATTGAATATAAGTTGTTTTATCTTTGTCTTCTTATATCTTAGGACACAAACTTTGTGAGAGAGAAATCTCATGTGACATAGGTAAAAATCCCCTTTTAGAATTCTCCATGCTAAACATCTTTAACACTCTGTCTATGTATGTGGATTAAGATAACCTAAGCAACCTGTTTGATCTATCTCTATAGATCTTTATTCCTAGAATATAGGTTACTTCTCCCACATCCTTCATAGAGAAGTTCTTGGATAACCAAATCATTACAAATTGGAGCATTGGTATGTCATTTCCAATTAGCATTATGTCTTCCATATATAGCACTAGGAAAACTACCGCACTCTTACTAACCTTCTTATGGACACATGGTTAATCCATATTTTTTATAAACTCAAATTCTTGGATTGTCTCATCAAAACAGATATTCCATCTACGTGACATTTGCTTAAGTCCATAAATAGACTTTTGCAACTTGTATACTTGATTAAGAAATCTCTTGGATTCAAAACCCTCTATTTGTTTCATATACACATCCTCCAGCAAATTCCCAATGAGAAATGCTATTTTGACATCCATCTACCAGATTTCATAATCATGATATGTGACTATAGACAATAAGAACCTTATGGATTTAAGCATAGCTATAGAGAAAGGTTTCATCAAAATTAACTCCTTGTTTTTATTTGTAACCTTTAACCTCTAAACTTGCTTTATGGTATGCACATTACCATTTAGTTAGTTTTTCTCTTAAAAACCCATTTCCATCTAATAGGTACAATACCACCAAGTGCATCCATCAAAGTCCATACTTGGTTAATGTACATAGATTCCATTTCAGATCTCAAGACTTTATGCCATTTTAAAGAATTAATATTAGACATTGCTTCTTTAAAAGTAGAAGGCTCAACATGTATGAGTGGTATATTATCCTTCCCATTGTCAATTTGTAGATCTAAACTAGTAGGGGATGATATATCCTCCTAGTACGTCACAAACTATTACATCAAATCTATCAACTTGAGGTTTTTGTTCCATCTAGATGTGAATTTGTGGCTCTTAAACTTCTTTTAGTTTTTCCTCACTCCTACTGCTCTCTTTGAGAATAAATTCTCTTTTAAAAAATATAACATGTCTTAAGACAAACAACTTTTGTTCAAGAAGATGATAAAACTGATAGTCGATACTCTTTTTCAGATGCCCCATAAATTTACATTTATCTGATTTTAGTTTGAAGCTTATCAGATATTGCATGCTTCAAATAAGTAGGACAACCTTGGTCTACTATTAATCCATATCTCATATGGTGTCTTATCAACTAATTTGGATGGAACTCTATTTAGAAGGTAAGTATTAGTTTTAATGGCATATCCCTAAAAGGAGACATAAAGGACTGCATGACTCATCGTGAATGGTGATGCTGTCGCCTGCAACCAAATATAAAAGAAATCACTTCCCTTAAAACAAATTAATGTAGTAGCGGTAAGCGGATATCGTTCTCACGAGGAATCTCTAACGGTAAAGGCTAGCTAGTTCA
>JANIPN010000007.1:27305533-27319712 GCA_027478595.1 Erythroxylum anguifugum
CCTCGAGGGGGGGGGGTTAGATTTTTTAGGGTAAAATTTTAACTTTTTGCAAAATGGTCCCTGGCCCATAATTATTTTTGCGAATTGGTCCCGAAATTTCGGGTACCGGCCGGTATCGCCGATACCGACCGAAAAAGGCCGGTACCGAACGAAATTAAACCCCGGTACATTTAACGTTGTTCCGGTACCGGTCAACCACCGGTACGGGCCGGTACGAAACGAAATCCAAAACATTGTTGATGACATAACTGACTTGACACTTTTTAAATTAATTATTTTATTTTATTTTATTTGCATGTTATAATAATTTTATAACTGAATTGCAATGTGGGACCCGCAAATAAAATAAATTTATAACGGCTTTATAAAAACTGTAGTTCTCTATTACGACTTTATAAAAAGTATAGTTCTCTATTAGGAGGAGTGTATTTCATTTTTTAAGTAATTCTTTTAACTTTATAATACAAACTTTTAAACTTCCCATATGTACATTCGTATTGAAATTAAACATTTAATTATTATTCATACATGTGAATTTTTAGTGATTTTTAGTTTTTTAATATTTATAAATACCATATTTATCTTTATAATTAAAATATATATAATTTTATGGCTGCATGTAAGTTGTTATTGTTGTTGTTCTTGTTGTTTTTGTTATTGTTGTTGTTGTTGTTGTTGTTATTGTTGTTGTTGTTGTTGTTATTGTTGTTGTTGTTGCTGCTGCTGCTGTTGTTCTCATCATCATCATCATCATCATCATCATCATCATCATCATCATCATCATCATTATTATTATTATTAAAAAAATTGCCAAGCCAGCACTTAACAGACATTATATTAAAAAAATTGCCAAGTCAACGCTAGCCTCGCATTTAACAGACGAAGTTAAATTTTTCGTTATGGCAAAGTTCAATATTAATACTTTCTAAACGTTAGGGTTATAATTGTTCTCTCTGAAATGTTAGGGTTAAACTTGTCGATTGGCAAGAAACTTAAGGTCAAAAATGACCCTTTTGCCTTCTGTATTTGCAAAATATTGATATTTTAGAACAATTTTGGGGTTCCATCCATTAAGAGGTTGAAATGGTGGAAGGTATCTGTAAATATTTTCATTTTTTGGTAGTTATTGTATATAATATTGTAAATTTATAATTTATAATTCCTAGATTTTTAGAATCTAATAATTCTTACAAAATAAACAAGTTCCATTATTTATGATGAAGTAAAAGGATCTTTTTGAATTTTAGTCAAGATAATTATGACAAAACATTATTTCGATTATCTCTCTCTTAACCTTTTTTTTTCTTTTGAAGAGCTTTTAGTGAAATAAAATTGAACTTAAATAGGGAGGGAGAGAACTAACTCATTAAAACTTAGAAGACACCTTTTTAAAAACTATTTTTCTCTTATTTCATGCTCCATCAATGTAAAAATTAAATAATAATTATTTTATTTATCGATTATCTCTTTTACAATGACTAATTGGATTAAATACTTATATAATTAAACCACAAAATATGGGCTATTTAATGACATTATCTAATAGTCTCTCACTAGGCCATAAAACATAATCATGGTTTAGTAATATAACATAATAAGCATATAATAAAAGTGAATTCTTCTTTTTGTCATAATATAATCATAATCAAGGAAAAAATAGAGATAATCATAACATTTATATGTCTTTCAATATGAGATACTCCCTTCTATGTATCAAGAATGAGTTAATTATGCTAGAACTTATGGAAGATATGGCCTTAAATAGAAAACTTCGATATAGTAGAATACAGATAAAGGATTTCACATCGAGAGGTCCTTCTTTTTTTCATAGGTCTTTTAAACTTTTTCTTTCAATTCTTATCTCTTGTATTTAGCCTAAAATTTTAATATTTAGTACTTCCCTCTTAATTATTTAGCTTAAACATTTCCTTACTTAGTCTAAACAATATCTTATAATAGGTTGCTTGTTTTATTTATTTACTTGTCTAATTTCTTGTTTGTGTATTTATTTATTTATTTATTTTATCTTTTATTTTTATTCGTTACTTGTTCCATATTATTGTATTATTTATTGTATTACTTATTTTATATTTCTATTTGTACATATATTATTATTATTATCATCGTCATCATCTTTTATGTCTATTTTAATTTTAATTTTATTATTTATTGTTATTGCTTTATTATTTTAATATGCATCATTTTTTAGTCTATTGGAAGCAACATCTCTACTAGTTAGGAATAAGACTGCACACTTTTGAACATCTTTAGACCCTACGTTCAGCAAGACATTTACTAGGATGTTATTGTTAGTGTTGTTGTTGCTGTACTCCCTTCTATATATCACAAAACTAGTTTAAAACTTAATATGATCTATACTGATATATATCGGAATGGTTCAATAATAATGTTTTTCTAAAAGACAAATCCTATTAAAATTCAAATAATCTTTTTTGTAATAAAATTCACATAATCATTCATGTATATACACTAACAACAACAAAAAATACTTAAATATTAGAAACAATACATAAATCAATTCAGAGTGTCAAATGTATAAAATACATAAGTAATAATATTTTGTTCAATCATGGAACCAAGTAATGCCCATTCTTTTGGCATGTTCATTAAACATCTTTGGTGATAATCCTTTTGTACTAATATGTTTGATTGACACTCTTTGTTTTTGAGCTTCTTCTTTAACAACAAAGTTTTTTATTTTCATATGTTTATCATCCTTTGAATACTTTTCATTTTTTGAAAAGAACATTATTTTGGAATTATTACAATAAATTTTCATTTATTTGGAAATATTGTCGATAATCCCAAGTCCTCAAATAAAGTTGCACAACCATAAACCATAAATAATGGCCTTAAAGTATGTCAAAAACTCAGCTTTTATAGTGTATGCAGTAATGACAGAATATTTCACACTCTTTTATGAAATTGCTTCTCTAGCTAAAAGAAACAAATAACCAAATGTGGATCTTCTTGCATCAATACATCCAATATAGTCTAAGTCTGAGTATCCAGCTATCTCTAGATGATCAAATCTCCTATAAGTGATCATACAATCTTTTATTCCTTAAAAATGTTTGAATACTTTCTTTGCAACTTTTTACCATTGGAGTGTTACTTTTGACATCTACTTAGCATTCTAATAGCAAAACTAATGTCTGGTCTGTTGAAGGTACGGGCATACATTAAACTCTCAATAATAGATTTATAACGAATTTTTCCACTTTATTACGTTCAAATTCATTTTTTGGACATTGCTTAAAACTAAATTTATATCCTTTTTGAATTGGAACAACACTTGTAGAGCACTTTTTGATTTTGTATCTCTCTTAAATTTTGTTAATATGTGTTTTTTAAGACAATCCTAACATTCCTTGTGATTTATCACAGAATATTTTAATTCGTATCACATAAAATGCCTCACCAATATATTTCATGTCAAAATTTTTAGAGAGGAACTTATTGGGATCGTGTAATAAACTAAGATCATTAATAGTAAATAAGATGTCATCAACATATAGGAATATAAACATAAATTTGTTCCCACTAACCTTTTAGATATATACATCGATCAATGATGTTTTCTTTATGTCCAAAAGAAATAATGATATCATTAAAATTGAGATACCATTATCGAGAGGCTTGCTTAAATCCATATGTTGATTTCTTAAATTTACACACCATATATTTTCTTTCCTTCATTGTGCCCTCATATTAATCCATATGTATTCCTTCCTCTAAAGTCCCATTTAGAAAGGTGATTTTCACATCCATTTAATGGAGTTCTAAATCACAATGAGATACCATTCCACAACAATTTTGAATAAATCCTTTCTCAAAACAAGAAAAATGTCTCATTATAATCAATACTAACCTTTTGACTGTAATTATTGCGACAATTTTAGCTTTATATTGTTTGATATTAACATTAAAGTCACGTTTGGTCTTAAAGACATATTTAAACTCGACTATCTTACAACTCTTTGGGGATTTAACAATATCTCATACTTCATACTATGATTAGGATGACAAAATCTATATCTTTTATACTTTTTTGGATAATAAATGAAGAATTCAGTGGTTGTTCTTAAATTAGATTGTTACTTCTGTCGGGCAACCTTAAACATGTAGGTGCTTTAACTAGATTTCCTTCATGTGTAAAGTTTAAAAGGTGTCTTAGATACTGCTTTACTAAAAACTTTGTTTAATAAATAATTGTTAGTTTTCAAAGCATACATCCACAGTGATAAGGGTAAAGAACAATTATTCATCATACTCTTAACTATGCCCATTAAAGTATAATTAAGTCATTTAGCTACATTATTTTATTGTGGTGTACCTGACGTTGTGTTTTAAGCACATATTCCTTGCTTTTCAATAAATTTAGCAATTAGACTAGGACATTATATCTCCCATAATATTCACAACCCCTATTAGATTTGATAATTTTCACCTTTTTATCTAACTATCTTACTACCTCATTAAGGAACACCTTTAAGGTATCTATTGATTGCAATTTTTATGCAGCAAATAAATAAGTCAAAATGTGAAAATTCATCAATAAAAGTTATGAAAAAAATTTCTTCACTAAACAAAAAAGAACATTGAAAGGCCTATACATATCAACGTGTATAATTTTAAGGAGTTATGTTTTTCTTGTAACTTCTTTCTTAATTGTGCATTATATATTTTTTCATTTAATGCAACCATATAAATGCCCATATCAGTAAATCTAAAACTAGAAGTATTTCATTCTTTACTAATATGACCATTCCTTCTTTAGATATATGATTCAAATATTAATGCCACAAGTAAGTTGAAGTTTGACTTATAAAACCTTGTTTAGTACTAACATTATAATACAAGGTCAACAGAGTTTCAAAAAAAAAAAAGATTATCAAGTTTTAATTTATATCATCCATTTTAAATGACACCATAACCATTACGACAAATATATTTGAACAAACTGAAACATCCATTATCAAGTTTAAAAGAATATCCAACAATATCAAGTTTTGACAACGAAATTAGGTTTTGAGAAATTGTAGGAACATAAAGAGTTTGGAAAAGGTCTAAATGATGTCTAATGTCTAAAATCAAACGATAAGTTCCAACATTTTTAACTGGAGCTTTAACTCGGTTTCCTATAGAGACAAACTTTTCATTTGGCTTTATAGTTTGGATTATAAGTAATCCTTACATCGAATTAGTAATATGAGTAGTACATCCAGAATCAATCCACCAAGTAATATAAGGAATTTTCACTAAATTTAATTTGAAACATACTAAAGCACTAGGCCTACCTTTCTTTCAACTTTCTTTCCTTTTTACTAATTGCAACTAATGATATATTAACCTTATACAGTATGCTTTCCCTTCCCTTTATCAAATTTTAACTTCTTTCTAAATCCTAGATGACCCATAAAATTAATCGAATGAACTCCTTGACTTCTTCTTGAATAAGCATACTTTGCAATTCATTCATAATCTATTTGTTCTTTATAGTATTATAACTCATTTATAATAGACATATTCAGAAGGCAAGGAGTTAAAAATAAAGTGCAAAAGGAAACCTTCACTCACTTCCATTCCTATAGATGTTAATCTTGTTGTTGTATTAGTCATTTTAGTGATATGCTAATGCATAGTATGAGAACCATTAAACCCTATAGTAGCTAGCATGCCCAACAAGTGACTTATTAGCAAAGTTAGACTAAGAAATATCTTCAACAAACTTAAGATATTCCTTGGCATTTTTAGTTATAGGAATTATAGCCTTAATGTTGCTAGTTATAGTCATTCGCATAAACATTAGGCTTATTATATTTTATTATTACCATAGTTCACAGAAAGATTTTTCTTTAGCATTATTAGTATTAGTAAGAGCAAGAACATCTTGGTTTGAAGTGCTAAGTCAATACCTAGGATTCTTAGGTTGTACTAAACTTATTCACACCTTTTAGTAAAATTAAGCCCATTAAACTTCATAATAGATTAAACTTTCTAGTGAATAGCAACATAATTAGATGTTTTAAAATATATTAATGCATATGCATTAATTCTTTGAGTCATAATTTAAACGCATAAATAGAATCAACTATCATATTAACAATGTGTATACTGCAATTCTCTTTTGGTTAAACAACAACATACAAAATAAAATAAACTAATGATTAGTATTATGTTTACATTATTGATAATTACACATACTATAATTATATGTTTGTTCTCTTTGGATATACAAATCATATCTAACAAAGTATACCAATTAATCACGATAGATAACTAATAATAATGATTATTATTTAATTTGATATTTATAAAAACTTTATAATTAGATTACCTTGGTTACTAACAAATTATTCATTACATAAATGTCAAAGTAAATAAATTAAAATATCATTAAATATAATATCTCACTAGTAGATTATTAATATAAAATAATTACATAATAAGATAATGTAATTTATTTATGCAACAGATAAAATAATATAATTAACGGCCTAAAGAATATATACTACTATTATATTAATATTCTTTTAGACGTTTTTTCTTAATTAATACAAATTAAAAAATAATCATGCTTTTATTTAATAAATTGATCTTCATGCTTAATTATTTATTATATAAAGATGGTGTGCATCAAGTTTTCAAACCATCACCTTCTCATATAAAATCTCATTTAGGATCATTTAAAACATGACTTAAATACAGCCATAACAATAATCCTCAACTAACAATTCAGGATATTTATAATATGATAAAGATGGAAGAATTATTTTTTAACTTTTTTTTGGTTTCATGAAAATAAACTTAGATATGGAGAGAGAGAGAGAAAGGAGTCTTACAATAATAATTATTTTATTTAATAATTATTGCTTTTTAAGTGGCTCATAAGATTTAATAATTAAACCACAAAATTTAGGCCATTTAATAATATTTATTATTTTATACATTGGTATTAACAGTGCCATGTTCGTCTTCAATATTACTTTCGTAAATTATATTTTTACTAAAAATAGAAAGCGAGATGCTAAAATTGTTTTCCACTTTATCCCTTTGATTTTCGCTTTTTAGATTATTATAACGCTTACAAAAATAACAAATTTATGAGATTGAGATTTGACCTAAGATGATTCCTATCGTTAAATTCCAAAGTTTGACGCTATAATGGCACCATTACCAACTTAATTTGACTAACCCTTACTTTATGGTTCAATTTCCGGCGAAACTATCGCGATATATTGTCGGCGCGGAGTTAATGCTCAACAGCCAATCGTAGAGTAACGCGCTGTACGAACATCGACGTGTCTGCAATCTACGGCTTGAAAGATTTACTCCAGTGGTCCCCCGGCTGTCTGCTGGCACTCATGAGTTGGGCAAAATTCACCCAGGGTTGATGTAAGAATATTTGTTTTTTTAATAAAAAAATACTTCGTAAATCTCAAAAACATCCGAACGCGAGGGGAGTGATGACAGACGGTGTCTGGTTTCACAATTCACACCCATTCATTAGCTTCTTCTTTTTTTCTTTTCCTCTTATAACGACCACGTCGCGACCATTGTTGGTGTTTTTGTAATAAATTCCCAAACTTCTCTCTCTTTCTTTCTTTCTTTCTCCTCTTCTTCTCTATTTTTTATCACATGGTTTGGTAGCCGCCGGCCAGTTGTGATTCGATTCGATTCTCTCGCCGGGATTTTTTTTTTTTAAGAGATCGTGGGGAATTGAGGTGGATGATATTTTGGGTAATGAGAGAGTGAAGTAGGGTTTTCCTGAATTGCGTATGAAGTGAACATTTTCAACTTTTGGGGATTGTTTTGTTAATTTTGTTCTCCCGATCTGAATTAAAATTGGGTTATTCTCGGTGCCATTTTTGGGGGGGTTCTATATTTGGGATTTTTTTTAGTGCTGGGATCTTGAAGATTCTGAATAGGGGAAACAGGGCAAGGAAGGGAAGTTTCGATCTTTTTTGGGTTATAGTTTGGTGCCAGGCGTAGTTTGGTTGAAGCTTGGGCTTTTATTTAAGCCTACATTGATTCAGAGAAATCGGGAAAACAGCTGGTAATGTGCATGTGTGTATTATGCAAATGTGCAGGTTAGAGAGGGGTGAAAGAGATAACGAGAATAGATGGGGTTGGTGAAAGGTGTGGAGAAGGTGAAGACTATATCACGATCCAAAATGAAGCTTTGGATGATACGAGCCACCACGTCGGTGCTATTGTGGACTTGCATCGTTCAGTTGACGACGATCGGTGAGATGTGGGGCCCGAGGGTTTTGAAGGGTTGGCCTTCTTGTTTTTCTCATGAAGCATCCGCCATCTCCGCCTTGCAAGAGAAAGTCCCCGCCGTGCCCGCCGTCGTTTTGACACCAAAGAGTGAGTGGTCATTCGTGTTCAGATCAAGAATAAAAAATTTATTTTTGTTTTTTTTATTACGTGGGCCGTGATGCCGCAAATTGGTGTTAATGGGTAGATTGCTTTTGAAGCTGGATAAAATCCTTTTTCATTGTGACAAGTGTTCATTTTAACAAAGCGACGGTATTGCAAAATGTCTCTCGAGTTTAACTAATACATATTGCATTTAATCAGCGTGTTTCAAACTCGTTGGCTTCCTCTTCTTTTCTTTTCTTTTTTTGCATTGAATTACTTGGTTATTTTCTGTCTTTGTTTCTGGTGATGAATCGGATTGTTGGCTTGTTTTTTCTAGGGGTGTATAAGAACAATGGATATCTGATGGTTTCATGCAATGGAGGTCTCAATCAAATGAGGGCAGCGGTGAGTCATTTGCTAAGCTTAATTTGCCATGGGTTCCACTTCTTCTTAATGGATGGTTGGACCGTTTGATACTATTCAATCTTCGTATGTTTCTTATCTAATGATCGTTTAGTTTAATCATGTACGTCTTTACAGATTTGCGATATGGTAGCCATTGCCAGACATCTAAACGTCACTCTTATAGTCCCAGAACTGGATAAAACCTCATTTTGGGCTGATCCAAGGTGCGTCAAACTTATCTTTTCATGAATTTTTGCAGCTAGAGAATATTTCATTATCTACCAACGTTGCAAAACTGAAAATTTCACGATTCCTATCTTGCTAAAAGGTTTCATAAGAGGTCAATTTCGATAACATGTCTGTTTAAATTGAAATATTATCTCTGATTTTGAATTTTTGTAATTTTCTTACCTTTGTCTCATAACTCGCCCTTATGTTTTTACCTCATGGCAGTGAATTCCAAGACATATTTGATGTGGATCATTTTATCTCGTCATTGAGAGATGAGGTCCGAATATTGAAAGAATTGCCTCCTAGACTGAAGAGAAGGGTGGAACTAGGGATGACTTATACCATGGCACCAGTTAGTTGGTCAGATATTTCGTACTATCATAATCTGGTTGGTTCTTTTATGAAAAGCACTTCTTTCTATTCCACAAATGCCGACCATCACTGCTACCATTTTGCATCTACTTTCTCAACCTTAATTAAACCTATAACCTGTGGTGCCACTTCAGCCACATTAGCCTTTTGGCATATGTAGGGTTGTTATAATCTCTTACATATTTATTTGTCTCATTTAGATTTTTTCTTTTGGGTCCCTTTTCATTATGCGCACAGATTCTTCCTTTGATACGGAAGTACAAAGTTGTGCATCTAAATAGAACTGATGCTCGATTAGCCAATAATCATCAACCACTGGAGATTCAGAAGCTGCGTTGTCGTGTAAACTTTAGTGCTCTGAGATTCACTTCTCAGATTGAGGAATTGGGTAAGAGAGTAATTAGACTTTTAAGGCAAAATGGTCCTTTCCTGGTGCTTCACCTTAGATATGAAATGGACATGTTGGCATTTTCGGGATGTACTCAAGGTTGCAACAAGGATGAAGTAGAAGAATTGACAAGAATGAGGTGAGCTTTGTGTATTTCTTTCTTCACTATCAATACCAATTGCATGAAGTATTATCTCAATGTTATGTTGAATTGGTAATGTACTTATTTCAACAGATATGCTTATCCCTGGTGGAAGGAGAAAATAATAAATTCTGACTTGAAAAGGAAGGATGGATTATGCCCTTTAACACCAGAAGAGACAGCCCTTACATTGAGGGCTTTGGACATTGACTCAACTATGCAGATCTATATAGCCGCTGGTGAGATATATGGCGGAGAAAGGAGAATGGCTAGCCTTGCTGCAGATTTTCCCAGACTGGTTAGTAACTTGGACTTGTATTTAAGTGTTTAAACATGTGCAAATTGTCGATGCTCACCTTTGTTAACTAGTTGCTTTTGAATTGTCGTGAAACAGGTCAGGAAGGAAACACTATTGGAACCGTCAGACCTTAGTTTCTTCCAGAACCATTCCTCCCAGATGGCAGCACTAGATTATCTGGTTTCTTTAGAAAGTGATATATTTGTTCCCACCTATGATGGAAACATGGCTAAAGTTGTTGAAGGGCATCGTAGGTACATTTCCACCAAAAAGTCAATATGTTGTTGCATGTGATTTTTTCAGCTATAGTCAAACTGATCTGTGTTTTTCTTTTGACTTCAGATAAATGATCTTTGCGATTCATTTCCTTCCAGTTTTAACTTTCTATATCAGTCAGAGGACAAAAACTTGTGTATGCCCCTAATTCCAGACAGAGTTCATTATTCTGGCTGTGAAATATATATTTAACCTAAAGCTTTTTATATTTCAACACTTTTCAGATAGTTTTTGGAACAAATGTATTGATGAGGAGATTATTAATGTGTCTCACGATGTGCTAGCCATCTTGTTTTCTTCTTTGTAATGAGGAATTTGACAGTGATTTTCCCTTGCATATCTGACAATCGGGATAATACTTACCTTGTTTCTGTTGTCTTAATGAGCATCAGATTCCTTGGCTTCAAGAAGACAATTCTACTCGACAGAAGGCTTTTGGTTGAGCTAATAGACAGATACAGTAACGGATCATTGACCTGGGATGAATTCTCCTTTTCTGTAAAACAAGCTCATGCAGAGCGAATGGGGAGCTCAACTGAAAGGTTGGTCATTCCAGACAGGCCAAAAGAGGAGGATTATTTCTATGCCAATCCAGAAGAGTGTTTGCGGTCATCAGAATATGGATGGAGTAGTACATGATAGTCTAGGAGGTTGTGCCATTCTTCCAAGTATTCTGCCCTTGTATTTTACACACAAACCATAACGCAGTTCTTTACCAGGAGATGCATAATCATTATTAAGGCAATCAAAAGGACTGTAGAGGTTTTTAAACTTGAAGAAGAATGCCTGAGAAGATCCAATGAAGCAGCCAGGGGGACGTTGTCATCTCTAGTATATGCTAATAATAGAGTTCTCATGTATAGAAGCTACCCTGCCATTGCTGGGGTGATGTCAGTCAACTAAACTGCGGTTGTACGCTGGGTCGATCCAAATATAGATGCGATTTACCAGAATTCTAGCTTCATGGAAGGTTGAGTCCTCTTCCTTCCATTTGTACCTTTTTGGTTTAATTTGGAAAATCAGTGGATCTTTTGAGGCCCAGCGAATGTCACACTCGTCAAGTTTATCCCGTTGGCATCGCTTTTCCTTGACATGCATTTTACAGATTGGTGCACAAGTGTGACAAATGTGCTTTACTTTAGTTTCACAAGTTAAAATTGTGCGGTTGACATTACCATGAAATTTTCATTGATTCTTTGGTTCTGGTAATGAAAATGGAACATCCGGCATTGGACCGTTGGTAAACTATGTTCGGTTTCCTGTGTGTGGACAATCAAATGTAAGACTCCCAACATATCTAGTAAGTAATTGGATCTCGACTACTCGTAGTACTTACTGATATGATACGACGAACTACATGTATGAGCGTATCGCGAAAGCTGACAATAACCTCTGCATAACATTCAGTTTTATGGAATGATTCCAATGTGTCAAAGTTGGCGTGTCGTCGCAGGCACAGCTGAGATGACTGGTTGCTTGTAAGTCTCACGTATGAGAATGTTTTTAAATGGAAGAAAATGGTTGGAGAAGTTGAGGTCATCCAACACATAAAAGCCATGGGTGGTTGGCCTTTTGACCTTTGAATTTACAATTCTGAAGATGAAGATGAGTTCTTTATTTTCTAAAGGCCTCCTCCAATGGCTGCTGGCTGCTGAGCTGTTGATGACGTTGGTGGAAGTGGAATCCAAAAACAAATTATATAATAGTAAGGAATGATTGACCACCATTATACCTTAATAAAACATTCATGCGGATGTTCTCTTCCTTTAAGACTCAGCTTTGTCTTTTACCGACACGTTAGACCCCATGCCTGCTCCAACCGTTTCGTTAGTAGTAAACAACTGACAAAAATACTTAGAATAATTTTGAAACGGCATAAGAAACTTGTGTCGTTTCGTTTCGTTTAGAGTTAATAGTTGTGTTGAAACACCGGATAAGCCAAAGTTGACATTTCGAGTACAGCTATTATGATTTGTCCTTCACATATATATATTCATTATCCTTGAAGCATGGGATTAGGGATCAAAACAATAAACTAAGACCAACTTGTATTTTTAAAAACGTTTTAACGTGGATGCTTATGAGTGAGGAAACATAAGCTAAGAGGTGAGTTGTCATGAACAGAACAGGTAGGTTTGGTAGCGGCTAACGTGAAAAGAATGAATCACCAGACATGCTGAAACTCAAAGCATTATAGATATAGGACAGTATTAATACGATCCGAGATCGGTGATTGCCTTGGTCCTCCGCTTATCACCTCATCCTAAGCATACGTACGCATAAAGCTTATCTACTTATTTTTGTATATTATTTTACTTTTCAATACAAAGGAAAAAACTATAATACCGTAGATTTTTTTTAAAAAAAATACTTCCAGGACAATATACTAAGATTACAGCAAAATCTCTTCAAGTAAGACTAGAAGATAACGCACAATTTTCACCTTATTAAATGGATTTCAATACTCAAAATTTCTTCACGCATTTGTGGCGGATCACTCTAACTCCAAAAAATAGGAATTACCCTATAAAATGGCTCTTTCGCTCTCTCTGAAAGAGGATATCTTGATTGTGTTGTGGATGCTAGATCCCTCGATGAGGTCCTCTATTTATAGAAGGTTAAATGAAAATGCTAGGTGGTATAATTTTCCAAATTCATCTCTCAACTACTATAATTAAGTAGTTGAAAATTTTGAAATTAGTGAGAGATACTGCTTACTAAAATTTGTAGTGTCCCACCAATTATAAAGAGACCCCAATAAATCTCTCCTTTCCTGTTATAATTAGGGGCACCACCACACTAACTCCTTGAAAATAATCATCAAATTTGTTAGTGAGTACCACCTTGGTCATTATATCTGAATAATTATCATTAATACGAACTTTTTTTAGTTGTAGAAGCTTCTCTTCCATTTTATGTTGTATTTAATGATAACGGATGTCAATATGCTTCGAACAAAAATGGAAAGTTAAATTCTTGGCCGAGTGTATCGTACTTTAATTGCTATATTATACCACATATTTCTTTTGTTCATGGTCCAGTTTACAGAGAAAATTTTTCATCCATAACATCTCCTTACATGCTTTCATAACTGCAATGTATTTAATATTTGTGGTAGAAAGTTTCACACTTGTTCGAAGCTTTGATTGCAAAGACACAATTCCCTTTATAAAGGTAGTCAAATATCATGAACTTGACTTTTTCAAATCAATGTTCGCAGCTATACAAGTGTCTATATACCCTTCTAATATAGACTTTCCATGCTAAAGCGTAAGCACCTCTTATATGGTCCCTGAAGGTATCAAAGTATCCATTTTATATTAGCCTAATGTTCTTTCGTAAGGGTTGGACAAAAATCAACTCACAATGCTAACTAGATGAGCAATATTGGGCCTAGTGCATACCATAACATATAAGAGACTGAAGAAACGTAGAAGGAATAGAACATGATTGACAGAATTGATGTCTATTTTTTTGACATCGTTTACATCCTGATCTTATAGACTGTTGATCGCGGCTTATCGTTCAATCCGAAGATTGATCCTTGGAAACCGGTCAAAATCAATTTATACCAAGAATTGCAATACAGGATGCAACCTCGGGTCGACTCTCAAGGAACCAGTGCAGAATTGATCCTAAGACTAGCCTAATGTTCGAATTATGCAAGAAAGCAATTAAA
>JANIPN010000007.1:27320113-27333031 GCA_027478595.1 Erythroxylum anguifugum
ACTCCGACAGGTAAGTGGCAGATGATGACAACAGTGCTTTGACCCTAAGATCGACACTGCTCTGATACCATGAAGAAACGTAGAAGGAATAGAACATGATTGACAGAATTGATGTATATTTTTTTGACATCGTTTACATCCTGATCTTATAGACTGTAATCCCATTATTCTAGGCTACCAAAGCTTATTACTGTGCTTTAATTAAGGAAAGGATTGATCACGTAATCAAGGGTGTCAATTCTTTCCTTGTTTACATTTACACACTTTCCTTCCATTCTAACAAAGACTTTCAATTACAAATAAATACGAGACTTTTTTCGTCTCCTTTTTCTTTATCACTTGTTGGATTTTATTTCTTAGATATTTTAAAATGCCTACCAATTGGAACACTGTCTGGTTTAGCTTTGCCCATGTTGAATCTCTTAAGTTCTTTCCTAATGTATTGCTCATAAGATAGCCACAATAACTTTTTAGAGCAATATGTAGTGATCTGCATTCTAAGGATTTGCTTTATTGGTCCTAAGTCCTTCATGAAGAAGGACTTATTCAACGACTTCTTAAGGGTAACAATTTTCTTCTTATCATGTCCAATAATTAGCATATGATCAACATAAAGTAGAAGTATTATAAAATCACCACCAACGTACATCTTCATAAAGACAAAATGGTCAGAGTGAGTCTTCTTGAAGTGGTGTTAAGCCATGAAAGAGTCAAACTTCTTGTACCATTGACTTGTTACTTGTTATAGTCCATAAAGGCTCTTTTTGAGTCAACATATTAAGTGTTCTTTACCTAAAATTGTAAAACTCTTGAGTTGTGTTTTATATATATGTATCTTCCTCTAGTTATTCATGTAGGAATATTGTCTTCATATTGAACTATTCAATCTCTAAAACTAGGCTAATGGCTAAACCTAGAAGTACTCAGATAAATGGCATATTGACCACGAGAGAGAAGATTTCTTCAAAATCAACATTCTTTTTCTGGTTACACTCTTTCAAAATGATCCTGGCCTTGTACCTCAACTGTGGGTTGTTTTCATTAATTTTCAGCATGTAGAGGTATTTTTTTGGCAAAGGTTGTCTCCATTTGGGTAGCTCCACTAAATCGTAAGTATGGTTCTCATACAAAGATTATATGTCTTCTTACATAGGTTTCAACCATTCATCTTTGCTAACATCAGACATTGCCTCTTCCTAACTTTAAGGCCGCCCCTCAATGGTGAGTGCATACTCATTTGAAAGATATCTAGTAAAAAGTCATCTCTTTTGAGTTGATCTCCACAGACGAAGTTGTTCCACAAGTTTTGGGTCAACAATTCAACAAGCTCTTTATTATTTTTTCTTATTGAGTCCTCCATTTACGACTCCTCAATTGAAGACCCATTGTAATCAGACAAATCATTGGCTTCATTACTATTTGTCTCCCTAATTTGTCTTCCAAGGTCATCGCGTATTGTAGGAGATGAATCATTGTTGCTAGCATTGGGTTTAGGTTTCTTTAGCTGCTCAAAATCTTCAATTTTCTAATCCTCGAAGAACATAACATCTTTACTTCTACTGGATCCCACAATCGATACCAAATTTCTTCTCATAGTGAGCCAAGGTAGATACACTACTTTATTTTGGAGTTGAGTTTGGATAATTCATCTTTTGAAACGTGAAAACATGTTCGACAACTAAACACTTTGAAATGTCCATATAAGATGTTCTTTCCTGTCTATATTTCTCTTAGAATATCTCTATCTAAAGGACAAAAGGAGCATGATTGATGATGTTGACAGTTTCTTCACTGCCTTCCCTTAGTATGACTTAGGGACTTTGCCATAAGAGAGCATGCATAAGACTGTTTCTTTGATGGTACGATTAATTCTTCAGGCTATACTGTTCAACTGTTATCTCTTCTCGAGTTTGATAACATGTCTTACAATATACTTTTTGACGGGATCCTCTGTCCAATATTATGGTGTCCTATTATATCCTATGAATCTTAGTCATCCATTTATGCGAACCTCGTGTTCATTTTTGTGGGACCCACATAAATGAATGGCTGAGATTCATGGGACAGAATAAGACACCATAATATTGGATAAAAGATCCGAACTCACTTCAAAAGGGAAACGGTACTCTCCACCTTTATTAGCTCAGACATACTTTAGCTTTTTGTCAATCTCTCGTTCCACCATGATATTAAACTCCTTAAAAGCCTCAAATACCTAGTCTTTATTTTTTAACAAAGACACTTAAACCTTTATCGAGTAGTCATCAATGAAAGTAACAAAATATAATACGCTTTTTATGGATTTTTCAGTCATTTAGTAGATACCAATATACACCAAATCAATAAAATGTTTAGTCCTGTGTGGATAACTAGTTCTACAAAATGAAACTCTATATTAATTGTCACCCAAAAAATAAGTGTAGGGCTCAAATGTTTTATCTTTCACCTCATAAAAAAGTTCTTTACAACAAGGATTTGTAATCCTTTCTCATTCATGTGCCCTAATCTTTGGTACCACAGCTTCAAGCATAAGTTATCATAGGCAATATTAGCTTCTCCTTTGAATAACTTAGCTTATGTTTAATACAATGATCCCTCTTTTCTTGTTGTAGCAAGGATTATGTTATTTCCTAAGAGTTTCCACCATTGAGCATCCCAACTAGCATGTGACTGAGGTGCATATCTGGGACATGTCTACATCTTTCATCACGAGCTCGTATCCTTTGTTAGTCATCAAAGTAACGTTGCTTAACTCGGTGATCTTACAGCTCATTTGATTTCCCATTTCGATGGTACCAAAGCCACCATCTTGGTATGTGAAGAAGTTTTGATGTGGGGTGATATGGAAGGAGGCGCCTGAATCAATGATCCATGAACAATCATCATATGCAATATTAAGATAATTATTTTCTCCAACAAAGAAGATATCATCGTTATCATTTTCAGCAATAGCAGTTATGCTCTGCTCTTCTTTCTTCTTCGTTCGATCTGGTCTTGGTTGACAGTCCTATTCTTCTGGTCTCTTTTGAGATTTCAAATTGAAACTTCTTATGACTTGCTTGCCACATTAGTACCAAATGACTTCTAAGCATGATTTAGATTGCTATGTATATTTGTCTCGATCTTTACGTTTACTTCTTCTATGGGTCTCACTTCCTCCTCTATTCTGAACAACATTAGCCTTAGATTGCATGGATATACTGCATTCATTTCTCCTAGTTTCTTTGTTCAATTGGTTGTTGGCCATGGTATCCATGGTGTGCTTTCCTTCTAAGGTCGAGTCGGTAAGTATGACAGCAAGAGTATCCACCTCTTACTTAAGTAAGGAACTACGAAGTAATAAGGCTTGCAATTTGTCATCAGTCTTTATGTCGATCTTCATGTGCTAATTTGAAGATATTTAGATGTTCAATCATACTCTAGTTATCCTTATACTCCAACTTGACCAATTGTCTTATTAAGTGTGCCTTGTTATAAGGTGTCTTCTTTTTAATTATAGAGTCTAGTTTTGTCCATAATTAGTATGCATTGATGTAGATTTACACAGGTTCAAACAAGCTGCAATCAATGAACTTTCAGATCTTAACCACCACCTTTCTATTTGAGAGCTCACTTTCTTTGTCCATTTTTCCTCTGGCTTTTGACCATACATGATTAGCTCGTGCAACTCTTTGCAATACAAATGATCCTTTATCATCGGCTTCCAATAAAAATAATTCTCTAGAGTAATGTTTGATAGTACCCTTCATCTTAAATCACATAAGAAGGATGATGGCCTAACAAACTTGGCTCTAATATCGTTGTTGGGAAAAGACGAGTTGATAATGGGCAAGCTCTTCTCTCTCTTTATGTGGTGGATCACTCTAGCTTGAGAAATTGAGAAATATCTCAAGCTCCTTTATTTTAAGATGGCACCTCTCTCTCTCTCTCTCTCTCCCTCCCTAAAATTAAAAAATGTGGTACTTTATTAAAATTTTATCCAACCAATTACGAAGGACCAACAAAACCACTGGTACTCAGTACATCGTTGATACAAAAGCAATCATCAGTTCACGTCTTCGCTGTCGCTATGCGTCATCTTTAGTAAAATGTGATGTACATTATATTGGTGCATACGATATAATTAAGGAACAAGATTCTCTGTTCAGTTTTATGGTGTCTTATTGTGTTCAGTAAATTTCAGTCATTTATCTATGCAGGTCTTACGTGAGCTCCACGTAAATAAACATAAAACTCGCATAAGTAAATTACTGAGATTCACTGGCACAATAAAACATCTTAAAAAATTGGATAGACGATCTGACTCTACAATTACAACTAAAAGAACGATGGAAACAAGGACGGACGACTGCAAAGTAAGAGAGCCTCTATGATAATACACAAAAGTTAGTAATAATACATTTTCGTTTGTCATAATCTCTGTGCATCCTGACAAACTCAAAAGTTACTACATGTACAATCATGCTGCCCTCGAGTGGGGGTATAAACCAGGAGATGACATGAATAAAAAGACCCCAAACATGAGACAAAGGGTTTCCCAAAAAAATAAAAAATCGAGGTAAGAAAGAAAAAAGGAATATTATGATGCCGCTATACTAGCCTTTAGTTGTCTTCATCTTCTTTAAGGCTTGTTGAGATTCCTTGCAAGTTGAAATCCTTGAACGTTTTGTCCCTTGATTATCAGAGGGAACGTTGTTTTCCTAATCCAAAATCAGACAAAGACAATGAGTCAATACAATAGTTCGATGAAATGGATTAAATACTGTGATAAAAAAAACTATTGTGGAATATCAGATAAACCTTAAGAGTGGGAGTTGTCGCAATTGGTCGATCACCAGCTTGCTTCCCAAGCTCAATTTGCACTGAGATGCTAGCTTGTGACAAATCTACTCCAGAACCCTGTAGTGCTTGTGTCAAAGTATTTAGCAACCTGTTCCAAAACATCATCAGCTATGTTTTTTATTCATTATAATGTGCAATATGAAACAAACCAAATTCAGTTTCTTTTTCCGCAACCAAAGTTATCCAGTCAGATCATCAAAGCACAAGAAGATGTTAGCAGTGCAAAGCAGAAGCTCCTTAAAATGACAACAAAGAGCTTAAAGTTCGTTCTTCACAGACATGGTTACAAGTTTATAAAATTTGCAGAAGAAAACTCCGAGAAGGAACCTAGTCCAAATATAATTCCTGATACTTATATCTCATGGCAAGTTATTATAGGATACCATAGAGACAGAATATAGTAGCCTAAAACAAATGAATAATAAGCCAGTTGAAGGAAGAATACAGCATCTTCCATCTTAGAAAATATGAGGATAATAGGGAATATACAAGTTATATAGAAATAAGAGTAATCTGTGTTTTCTGAAAATAAAAATAAAGAATCAATTCACTAATAAAAAAGGGAATGGAAAGAAAAGCAATCAAAATGAACAAAAAGAAATAAAGTTGCTGGCTTTTGGAAGGGTCATAATAGTAAAATGTACAACTCACCCTCTGGAGTAAACACTTGATACACTAATAGTACCACCTTCGATGGTTAGATCCTCTTGTTTCAGCTTATCAGCCACAATTGTTCTTGTATGACACAATTGAGCTTGATGCTGATTTTCCAAGATCTCAAACTCAGATCCCAGCCTAGGTGGAAATTGTGTAATAGAACTTCTTGTAGGGCACAAGTTTTGAGGAAGTGACACTGGAAAAGGCACTGCTCTGTTTGTTATTCCTGGATGATGATCTAGTGGTTTAAAGTTCACGTCAGCTTCTGCCTGATTGCTTACATCTCCAGGAATACAAGCAGACACAGCCATGCTTTTCTCATTCAATTTTGTAGCAACCACGGATCCAGTACCAGATCCACTAACTATTCGTTGAGATTGATCAACGTAACTCTCTGCATGCCTATTATTGTTTTCCTGTTTCAAACGAAAGAGAGATCAACTGCTTGGTAGAAACATCAACAAGTATGACAAGAGATTCAATTACAATTTTTCCCATACCACAAAAACTATATAAATACAAGTCGAGGGATTACCCAAGGCGCCAACTTTGCTTGTTCATGGTTCCATAATGCATATGACCCTTCATATTTTTGCACTTTCTCCTGTAAAAACTGGACGTACTCAATAACCTGCAGAAGATTCAAACATTCTATCATCCTACAATAATAACACCATATAACAAGGTAAAGAACACGAAATTAAAAATTTTATGTACCTCCAATAGGAAAGACGCCTTATCTCTCTTCTGATCACTGCGAGGAATAAGTTCTCTCAACATCTGAAACCTGCAAAATAGGTTTCAAGTTCTAGTAAACCTTGAAGTTGGCAATGCATTTGTACCTATTAATCAAATAGTTTACATTCAGCAAAAGGATGGGCAACAAAAATTTGACCAACGAATGTAAACCTGCCGATAACTTTTATGCAATTCAAAAAGGGTATCCCGTTAGATGGTTTACGCATTAGTAACAAAGAAAACATTGCGTTCTTGACAAAAAAGCAGTATTATTGAGAAGAAATCAAGAAAAGGTGGTGGGAAAAGCATGCCTGTCGTTTATTTTGCTTCTTCTACGTTGCTCGGTGGCGGAATGTTTAGAGCGTGGCGTGTTAGCTTTCTCATCACTGCTCTTCCTCTCCACTTTTACCCTCAATTTTCCTGCAATCTCCAAGATGTAAATGGAAAAGAAATATAATACAAACCCCAAGTTGAAATTCTTTTCAAGAAAGAGTCTTTTACAGAAAAAATAAAGAAAGAGGCAATAGTTTAGTATAGGAGCAGAGTAGAGTAGAGTACCTTTATGCACAGGGGAAGGGCTTTCTTTCTTGAGGACGATCTCTTCGTCGTCGTCTAGATTGTCATCCTGTGTGCTTGATTTTATCATTTCAATAAAACTCTGGTTCTTCTGTCCCGATGGCCTGTTTAAAAGATTGGATTCTTAGTTATGCAATGAGAGAGAGAGAGAAAAAAAGCAAAGAAATTTAAAATAGGAAGAGAAGAGAAAGGAACAGACTGAGAAGAAGATAGGGAGCTAAAACTGTTGCGATGGTTGTCGGACGACGACTGTGACGGCCTAGGAGCCTTGGACGCCGTTTCTGTTACCCGCAAAAACAGACCCCAACAATTCATTATATAGTTATATACTGAAAACATGGACTATACATCAAATGAATCTTATCAAAATAATAAAATCATCTTCCAGTTTCCTTTTCTTTTTCAGGTTTTACTCTTTCAGATCACATATTGTTACCTTCTTTTATTACTTAGTTGTTTTCGCATGCCCGTTGCCCTTTTGTTATCTATAGTATCCTAAAAATTCTATATAAATAAAAAAAGTAGGCAAACCATTGACTCCGTGAATCTACAGTATCCTAAATATTAGCAGTTAATGGGTTCTACATTCCCATGCAAATAATGAAGCGAAGATAACACTTTAAGAACAAGGAGCAATTCAAGAAGCTTACCTCTTATAGTACTGGTGTTGGACTTCTCCCCAACATTCTCCTTCCCCGTCTTTCCCTTCTTTGATGCAGATTCTTCCCACAGTGTAAACCCACTTCCAGTGTAAGAACTGCAATTGGAATTCTCGCCGTTTCTTTCTGTGCTACTTGCTTCTGCTACCGTGAACACCATGCACTCCGGCTTTGGAGGTCTTTGATTAAAATAGGAGACGTGGCTGATACTGTAAGTTCCAATGCCTCCCGGGAGGATATGCTCCGCGGAGGTTGGCGGCAGAGGCTTTTCCTGGGTTGGAATCTTATTGGATTCTTCTTTGGCTGCAGAAGCCTTCCCCACCCGTTCCAACGGTCGAAGAAAATCGTGAGTTTTGAGGTACCCACCTGTCCATTCATAACAAAGTCAAACAAGATATATCTGTAATTAGTGTTTGAATTGTATGAAGATGATGTACTTTAGCATTTTCCCTTTGAATGAATTCATCATGTAGTAGGATGAAATGGGCGTGCCAATTAATTTTTCTACTAAAAGAATCATTAATCATAAGAAACTGGCCAATATGGTATTACTAACGAAACCGAAAGCAAGTAGCTTTTGATTTCTAATTGATTGCCTAGGTTTTTGTTTATGTAAATTCCTATATAATAACCCTTTTTTTTGGAATTTTCTTTAGCGAGGTCCAAATACCATGTCATGTCCAATTCCCTCAGTGGGACCCATTCCCACACATAACCACGATACTCCCAAAATCTGATGGTGCTCTGCTCGTTTCCGTGTCTAAGTCACTCTTTTCAGATTTTGGGAAACCCTGCTTGCAGGACCCACCCAGTAATTCCATGATTCAATAGCTATCACGTGCACCTCCAGAATTTTTATCTCATCAAAATCAAAATACTAATACCATTTTTTTCTTATAAATCAATATTAAACAGAAAAAGAGAAAGAGCATACCTTGGGATTGGGAAGCCGGTTTTGGATCGTGTTGGACAGCTGAATGAGTGTACAGGGAAAGAAAGTCATGCGTTGGTTTCCTTTCTCCTGTAAAACAATAACATTTTCCATTTGCATGCTTTTCGTATCACAAAAAATTAAGACGGAAACATAAACTTTCTGATACCTTCTGTTCCAAAAGAACGTTGTTGAGGAGGCTCCATCATACACAGAATTTATAGGCTTCACTGAATTTTGGTTTGGTGAGATTTGGAGCAAAGAACTTAAAATTCTTTTCTCGCAATTGATTCTGCTCAGATCCGTTTCCGATAGAAAAATCGAGTTTGGTGAGAGTTATCACGGCTCCGCCGGAGATCGGCTGCGCATTCACTTCGCCTCGGCGAAGTTGACAGTTAATTCCGAGTCTGGAGTTTGATGTATCGTAGCCGCGGTCTTGAATGCTCTCTGACAAAATCTTCTTCTCTCCCAAGATTAACAACTAGAATTTCAAATGACTGGTTTCGACGAACCTGAAACCAAAATCCATCATAATTGGACGTACCAAAGGCTGCTATAATCAAAATTACGTACAATTCTAAGCTTCGCAAGAAAGGCTGCTTACCTTTGATCTGAATTATAAAAATCAAGCGCGGTTGGAGCTTGGGAATTTTCCAAGAAATTCAACTGGCAAAACTTGAAACACCGAAATGCAGAGAGAAGAAAGTAATCGAACCCCACAATTTAAAAGAACTGACAGTGAAAAACGCAGAAAGGATCGCCTTGTATTGGGACCAAAAACGTCTCTTTCTTTTCTCTCCTCTCCTCTCTTACTCTTCAAAGAATTTTCCTTCCCACCAGACAGCGCTGCGAAATAAACTCTCTCTCTCACACACACACACAGTGTGCGCTTTTGCTTTAAGGCCTTTTCACACAGTTTACCATTTGCTTGTTCCGTTAAGTCGAAACGGTGTTTCCTTAACGTCGTTGCGGCGGGGCCAACGGCGTTAGTGTCACGGATTCTTGGGTGGGTTGGTTTCAGTTAGTCATTAAAAAATATATTTTTTAAATATTGTAATACGTCCGTTTAACCTGGCCGGGTGTGACGTTCTCATTGTGGTTCACGGACACAATAATTTTTCACTTTTTAATATTTCATGTCTCCATAATCCCAATACATAATGGTTTTACTTTTTTGTGTGAATATAAAATAGTTAACATCAAAAAAAGGTAAAACCAGGAGCACTGTTGGACTGGAGTTGAGAATAGCAAGAGAGAGAGAGCTGACAGATTGTACTGTTAAAAAATGAAACAGTAGATGGAAGAAAGGTACTGGAAGCATACGCAGAGTCAGACACAGACACAGGCTTTGAGAGGTCATGTAAGATCTGGTGCCCAGCATGTGCACCCAGGACGTGCAGTGTCCCCACCTTTGGTCTCATCTCATGGGGCCAATTCTCTTTTAGCCTCTTGCTTCCACAGCTCACGTGACGATAGGTTAAACTTAAAACTCATCACAAGACAGCGTTGACTCCCTGGATTAACAAAGTGGGAGAGATAATAATAGCGTGGTTTACAACTCATGATTAGTGCACAGATCCCAATTATGGATTAGTTACAATTGGGAGGATGTTGGTGGCAAAGGTCACGTGCCCTGCACCTCTCCCTTTAAGTGTGGTGCCCTCACTGTCGTTTTGCTGTGCTTATGGCCCCCATGTGCCTCTCTATTCAGCCTTTACTCCCACTCTCTCTCCTACCGCAACATATGTAATACGAAGTCCCTCCCTAACCATTGGTTTTGCTTTCCCCTTCTTTTTTATAACCTTCCCTGTTTTATAAACATTGCGTTCTTAATACCATTATTATAATTAATCCATAAGCTCAACAATCATGGCAACCATTCACATTGGCACTTTGGTGCATTGCCAGAACATGGCTCTCCCATTCGGAATATTGTATTTAAACTCTTCTTAGTGCTATGATTAAGTACCCTTTTGTCGTAATGGAACGTATTAAAGAAATAACGTTCCAGCTTTTGGTGATCCCTATGCAGATATGCTGTCTAGGTAGTCGACTAGATCTATATTATGTCCATATTTTCATGGCTTTATATTATAATAACATTTAGGTACTATATTAATCTGTCTCCCTCTTATACTCAGCGGGAAACAAGCGCGCGACATAGGCTTCATCTTTAACCATATATATATCTACGTTTGGTTTACAGAAGGAAAAACGAAAGTGGCGATTTTTTCTTGAAAGATAGGCGTTGCCGATGAAAACAGAAAACTGTACCGCAGAACTCTACGCTAGTTAAGAGTTTTTATTGTTTTTTCAAACTACCCTTAATTTGTAAAAAAAAAAAGGCATCGAACTACTGAAAAGCACGTGACGAGGGAGTGGAAATGCTGCCTCCACGAGAGAGAGAGAGAGAGAGGCTGAACAGGAAATTAGCAAAGGCCCGATCACAGTGGGTAGGGTGGGTGATGCAATAACACGAAAAAGTGATGTGTAGTCATTTTCATGCTTTGTCGTCACTGATGCATATGGTGGGCCGCCTGAGTTGACCCCTCAACTCACGTGCACAATTTACGTAAGATGATAATATACTTGTAATCACCCAACCAACCCACACCAAGCGTCCCAATCACTTTCAATTTTATAGCCACTGCAAAACAAAAAGTTAGGGTGTGCTTGTAGCTGTACCAAAAAAAGAAAAATAAATATAATAAAAAATGAAAATAAATATGTTTTTTATTTTTACTATATTGGGTATATGCATTATTGCTATAAAAGGAATATTAAAATATTATTCAACCAATTTTTTTATTTGTTACTCATTCCTTAAAATAAATATTATAATTATTGAAAAAATTCGTAATCAATTATTCAAAGACTTTGAAAGAACGGAAAGAGTTAAAAATCTTAATAAAAGAATCTACAACTAATATTTTTAATATGTATGGGATAAAGTTTTAAATATAATATATTCGACGTAATCTAAATCAAGTATTTCATATATCAATTATATTTAAACTAAATAAAAGTTTTTATAATTTTCAAAAAAATTATATAATGTAATTTATGATTTAAAATTTTTTGAAATGACATAAAATTGTAGAATTAGAAAAAGAAATCCACAAAAAAATTGAGTCATCATATAAAAAGGTTACAATATAAAAGTATAATCAACTTGGCCCGTGATCTTTTCATCGGGACACGGAGTTTAATTAGTATTTAGTGCAAGAATCAAAGCTAGGTAAAATCCTCTATGAATGATACATTAAAGACATCTATGACGAATCTGCTTTTTATTTATTTAATGAAAAAACATAAAGTCGTATGAAGTTTGGTTAACTTAATTTAAGCGTACTCGTTTATTATTACATACTATGAGTCCAATCCCAATCCTTTGCTTTGTAACAGAGAAGGGGCTGTCTTTCCTTTCAAGACCTTTAATTGGATAACCACCAACCACATCTGACGTTGTGGGTGCTGAGGAACAAATCCAAAAGCAAGCGCGGAATCATCGCAACCCAAAAGAGCCGGTACTTTGCATTAAATGCAGTGGAAAATGAAGTGGTGTACTCTTTTCCACTCTGCGGTTCAATTTATTTTATTTTTATATTTATATAAAATCTACATAAATATGATGATTTGAAATAGAGTTAAAATAGTAAAAATAAAACAGGAACGACAATGTCATTTCTCAAACCCAAGTATTTTTTAAACCGTTAACAACTTTGTATAGGTTGCCTAAATTGGCATACCTAGCACAAATTTGCATCCTATACAAATAACATGGTAAACATTTCAAAGCATGTAAATATATTTTTTACGACCCATTGAAAAAGGAAAGGAGATATAAGACAATTTAAAATATATAAAAATGGTTCCAGAAGATCTGGTTACAGTAATGTCATAAATGTTTACCTTTTTTTAGGTCCTGTAATAACAATTATGGACATTCCTTTGGCTAAGGAATCGGTTTAGGGATCAGTTAAGTACGGGTATGTTTGGTGATGACTCCTCTTTCTCCTGTGCACTTCCTAATCCCTTGCTCTCTGCTTTGGCTTTCGAGGAGTTTGATTAAGACAGCTGTCAGTCAAACCGCGATATCCGGGGCACACCGCGTGACTAAAACATCGTTCGCCTTTCATCACGTGGCCAACTCACGGTTGTGTTTCCTGCTGGGCCCCACATTTTATTATTCGCTCCCGTTTTCCAACAGTAATTTAAGTGCGTCGTTGTCACTGTTTGTTATTATTATTTAATTTTAATTTTATTAAATTAATCTCATCCATTAATGAATTTATCATCACATGCATGCAGTACAACACACGCTCTCTGTCTCTGATGTGCGTAACAAAAAAAAAATAAATTAGTCAAACCATATAAAGAAATTACGATTTTTTGAAAAATTTTTGTAAATATTTTTTTAAATCTCATATTTAATATATGGTCGGGTCGGCCTCGTAAGGCCCGGCCCGGCATGGCCCAACTTCAAGTCCAGGAATTAACGGTCCAGTAATAAGA
>JANIPN010000007.1:27609166-27620856 GCA_027478595.1 Erythroxylum anguifugum
CTTCCCTTTATTAAAACTCACTTAAGTATAATTTATACTTAAGTTTATGACTTAATAAAACCACTGAAATCGCAAGTTATAACCCATTAAATCACTTCCAGATTTTTCCATAAAAGCATCATTTCGGGTTAACTTTGCATGTTCTTTCTGACCCCGATACTGAAATCATTTTGCAACACTTTCTTTTAGAAACATGTTCCCCTATGTCTTATGTTTCCATTGACACTAAAATCATCCAATTTGGTTCAGTGTTTTGAAAGATATACTTCAAACACTTTCAGACTGCTCTTGTCCAAAACAATATACTATGCACATCTTCCATCCAGAATTTAAACATCATAAAGACTAATTTAAAATTCGACTTCTTCAGATTATTTGTAGCCCTTTGCCTCTAATTTACTCCAAATTAAAAATTATTTCATTTTGAATCCTACAGATCCATATATAATTAAAATACCAAAGTATGTTCAATAAAATAACACCAATTCACTATTCCAACCGATTCCCTCACTTTCGTTAAATCAATGTTCTTCAAATCAATTCAGAATGCTACCAATATTTGTGGAGAGGTAGAAGAATTTCTTATGAATCCAATGGTTCAAGAATCAAGTCATTTGGATATCTAGAGAGGAAGTTATGATCGAAAGAAGCAAGACTATTCAGTAAAAAGGAAAAACTCAAATGCACGATCGTGCTTAAGAACAATAGTGCAAACTGTCGTTTTTCACCAAAGCACGATGGTGCAAATCCATTTAACTCAAAAAGCCTCATTTTTGATATTCCTCAAAGTCACCATCATGCTTTTGCACGATGGTGCAAATTGCCTAACTCCAAAAGTCACCATCGTGCTTATGCATGACGATACATTTTTATTTTGAATCTTAAAAGTCACCATCGTGCACATTCTCTCCTTCTTCTTCACTGTGCTTCTTCTTCCTCGAGTCTTCATTTTTTTTCTTTTCCAACTTAAATTCCTCTAGCTTATTGATAATGCATTTCATTACTCCATTCACTTTTTAAACAAAGCATAATCAAACATATACTCCAAGGCTTAAAAATCCGAAACACATATTTTCTACCTCTCTTTACTGTATTTTTTTCCATTTCTTTATTTTCATTTTCTGTATCCTCCCACTAATCTTTCCATTCCTAATTCATATATTCAATCTTTCTATACCCATGACAACCTCTAAACATGTCAAATGCAAACTTATATAATAATTGGTCAAAACCGAAAACTTCTCGTAAGCTTTCTTTCACTACTGTGTTTTCATCACTATTATTTTCAACCTCAATTATATCCTACACTTTCCATTGTAATGCTTTTCCCATATCGCAGTATCACTAGAAACTTTTCCTTAGTTCTAAACTCATTTAACGTCACTTTTAAACATGTATGTAGTGCACGGCAAAGTAATAAAGCATTTGTCCTGTAATTTGCTAATTCACCAATCTTTCATCTAGCTCCTTCCTCAAGTTTAGTCACCGAAACTCTACTGCCATACTTCTCATGCAGTGGATAGTCCTCGACATTAAGCCTCCAAAGTCACAGTCGTGCTTATGCATGACGGTGCATTTTCATTATAAATCCAAACGTAGCACAACGGTGCATTTCCACTTTGACTTAGCATAATGGTGCATTTCTTCTTTTTCATTTTCACTGAATCTCATACTTCAAACGTCCATAACTTTTGATCCAGAACTCCAAAAATTGAAAACTTTATATTAATGGAAAGCTAAAAGAAAGATGTATAACTTTTATGAAAACAATTTTGTCAAAATCAGCTTAGATCAGTACAGTTTAATTCAGGAAGTTTCACAGTAGTGCTAACCTTTCTAGCTTCTCTTCTTCATTCCACTTACGTAAATTTTTATCAATCACTATCCAAAATCCATTTAATTCAGTTTTAGCCCATTCTAAGTTCTCAATCCACCATTTAAAATTATTTAACATCGAATCCACTAATTTTCAACTTATCCCATTACAATTCAATTATACCCAAAATGTCAATGAATGCATGTACAATTACTTTCATGTGTGCAAAAATTCAAATCCACATGTATGTATGCTGACATTTTGTTGAGCATGAAATGAAAATTTTTCTAACTCTCACACTGCTATTTTTTTTATTTCAGAAATCTTGGGTTCTAACCCTTAGTATAGGGACAGGATGTTACAAAAACTATGAGGGCATTGGCCCGATAGGGAGCCCAAAGCTGACAATATCTTTGGGCGTGAACGAAGTATGTCTTATAAGGGTACGAATATCTCTTCCCTATAGATGCATTTTTCCGAATGCGAGAAGAGCAAAATCGCGAGGGTCTTGGCGCGATAGGCAGCTCAAAGCGAAAAATATCTGTGAGTGGGTAGTATGGGCTATTACAAATGGTATCAGAGCCAGTTCCTGAACTATTGTGTCAACGAGGACGCTGGGCCCTAAGGGGGTGGATTGCGAGATCCCACATCGATTAAAGAGGAGAACGAAGTACGCCTTATAAGGTTACAAAAACCTCTTCCCCATAGAAGCGTTTTCTCAAGTGCGGGAAGAGCAAAACCGTGAGGACCTTAGCCCAATAGGTAGCCCAAAGCGGACAATATCTATGAGCGAGTGGTCTAGGTTGTTACAAGACGGGCCGAGCTAGGCTGGGAGCGATTGCCATCCTTACTAATATGTAGTATATGTAGTTAAGGAAGGAGAAAGCATTAAACTATCTTTATGAATATTCCATACTTCAGTGTTATATCAATAACTTGAAACTAGGTAATTCGAATTCAAATGTAGAATTTCAATTATCAAGGAATTATAATGCCTTATTGTTGTAATTTAAAAGGTTATATATTTGTTTTATAGTAATGAAAAGTGGTTGGAAATACTTAAGGCTCCTACTTAGGATGAATGGTTACTTTTTGAAGAATGAATTCCAAAGGAAATTAATCAGTGTAGTTGGCAGGGGTGGAGATGGAGTATGCATCCTATAGCATTGGTTATTATGGAAGTTCAAAATATTGATTCATGAAGTTAGTTCATATCATTATTATTAGTCGATTTAGATTCAGATCATAGAGATGGAGTTACTATAATATCTGGCATGCAAAAGGTACATACATTTGTTATATGATATAATATTTCCTTGTTAGATGTTTCTCGTGCATTTAATATGCATGCTTCCTTATGTATATATTGATTAATAAGAATTGTTGAGATTATACTACTTATTGCATGTCATAAAATGTGTGCCAAATATATTTATCATAATTGGCATGCATATTGGAGTGGAAAAGACTTAAGGCCATAATTCTGGGCATGTGCATATTTAATATATGTTAAAGATTTCAATGAACAACTAAAAAGGCTCGAAAAAATTAGGCCTAGATGTACTTTTACTTTGCTTGAATATCTAAAGGAGGTTTGGACTAGATCATATCATTCATTCAAGTCAAAGTGTTAAATTGTTAATAATAATATGAATGAGACTTTTAATTGATGGATACTATCATCAAAGGACAGACCAATGATTAGTATATTAGAGATCATTAGGACAATGATTATGAAGAGACATGCTAAAAGGAAGGCATATAAATGAAATCAGATTTGGCATTTGCAGTGGCCCAAAGGTTATAAAATATAATAAGGCAATGCAATAGAGGATTGCGTGGAATGAGGATGAAGCACATGAGGTGAATAAAGGAGATGAGAAGTATATTGTCAAAGTAGGAATAGCTAGGTCTTGTAGTTGTAGAGCATGAGACCTAAATATTTAAATATATTTTAAATATATGAGGATCGAACTAAATCTATTTTCCAACCAAATAAAATGTAAATAATGAAATCAAAATTTAAATAAATCTACACTTACTTTTACTTCAATTAAGTTCATCTTAATGAATGAATAATTTCATACAATAACATCCATAATAATCAACCCTTTTACTTCAATTAAGTTCATCTTAATGAATGAATAATTTCACACAATTACATCCATAATAGTCAACTTGATAATAATACACGAATATATGGAGATCGAACTAAATTTGTTTTTCAACCATATAAAAGAAGAACAATTAAACTATAGTTGAAATAAAGCTTGCAATTACATTGAATAACATCAACATCAACCTCATTTTTTCTTCTATTTAATTAACATTTCAATATATTGCTTCAAAATTTTAATTTGCTCATCAAGTTCCTTTTTTTTTAATCTACACTGCTCCTTGATTCAACCTCTCTCTTTTTTCTAGTACATACAAGCTTTCCTTAACTTTTGAATAACATAGGCATTTTTTTTAGGAAATTACTCTTCGTACCATTAGAAAATTTTATAATTACAAACTGGGTAATTAAATCACCCCAAAAATCTTCTCCTAAGATTATTATTGCTCTGTAAAGTCATTAAAGAAACTTTTAGCCTATATATACTAATCACTTTTAGAACTACTAGACTCTACAAATTCTATTAGAAAACATCTTTGATATAGAAATTAAACCTTCCCAATTGAAAAGAAGAGGAAGCCATACTAAAGGAGGAGAGGGGTGGTGATCTTTATTCCAATTCCCTTGTGTTTGGGACTTAAGCTTGTAACTTACTCATAGAAGGTCTAAAATTTCTCGAGTCTGCTCAATTTAAGACTTTTTAAGGCGACAATTAAGGCATGTTTTACACAAGCCGTTACATGCAAGTCAGTTAGTCTTTAGCCACGGGTCAATTAGTCTTTAGCCATGGGTTTGTTGTTCGTATTAACTTGTTATCAACTTCCTACAACTTTATTCAAGTCGTAGTGTCAATTCATTTCTTCTTTCATAATCTGTCACATTATAAAACACCGATACAAATGTTTCATCCAATCATGGAAGATTAACTGACCTGCATGTAAAGGTACGTGTAAAATATGCCCTAATTTTTATTCAAAAAAGTCTTGAGCAGACTCGTAAAATTTTAGGCCTTTAATGAGCAAGTTACAAGTTTAAGTCTTAAATTGATCAAACTCAAAAAGGTTAAGCCCCGTTTATTTATGTAGAATAAACATATATACAAGATTGATGCAATTTTATAACAGGGGCAATTACGTAAATTTTTTAATGTTTCCTTACCTGAAATATCCACGCTTTTCACTGCAAATTGCAAGGCATTATCGCATTTGGGGGAAAAAAAGGAAAAAATAATATAATTAGGCTTTTCACACCTCCTGTTGACAATGGCGAATGTCTCTTACCTTCACCGTCACCTTAGCCAACGCGACGTTGTCGTCGAGTCAGATCACCGCGGCCACCGCCACCTAGAGCCTTACTTTCCTAAAATATCTGCTTCTTCGTCCTCCTCCGCGATCACCGCTCACTCACCGACGGCCTCTCTCTCCTGTTATCGACAATCCCAACCCTCGAACTTCAACTTTGGGCCAATCGACGACGACGAAGACCCTGTTTCGGATCCAGACTCCGTGGTTCTTAATGAACCGGATCTTCTAGAACGCGACAACCAGGTCAGTTTCGTGATGGATCTGTTTCAACAGCGTGTTGAGCAATCTCACGTGGCTGGCTCCGATTCGATGCACGAATTTGGTTCTCATTTTGGCTCCGATTCGACTAATGAATTGGGTTTTGGTGTGATTGAGGATAGTTGTGAACCGGGAATGGATGATTTGGAGCTCGACATGGAGTTAGGGTTTGGTTTAGATTGTCAGGAGAATTGTGGGTTCCAAAGTATAGAGCATGAAATTAACGATGATGATTACGGTGATGATGATTTTTTTGTTGAGAGAAGGGTTGCTGCTTTTGAATCTTGTGAGGCTGAGTCTACTGTTAGCGTTCGTGCGAGTGGGGTTGGGGTTGCTGGATTTGAGTCCAATTCTGATTCGGAGCAGAATGAAAATTCTTTGAGTATGGACTTTCATTCTGGGGATGAGTATGGGTCGGATCATTTCAATGTCGCAGATGGCAATTATTATAATGATGATAATGACGAAGATGATGACGATGTGAGTGTTACTATTCCTTTGCATTGGGATTCACTTCAATTGGATGACCGACGGGAAAACAATGAGGATTTTGAGTGGGAGGAAGTTGATGGTCGTGTTGATGAGAGAGAGGTGCTAAGCGTGTTTGTTGATGATGAGGAAGCATCAGTATCATTCTCCATTTCACCTATTATTTCTCCTGAGGATTTGGTGAGTGTAGAGAGGAGTGGAGGATTGGGCAACTTGGAGTGGCAGGTTTTGTTGAACACAAACAATCTGGAATCGAATGCAGATGAGGAGCTGGACCGAAATGTTGAGCCTTATTTTGGTGATCATGATGACTATATTTACACTGCAGAATACGAGATGCTGTTTGGACAGTTTGCAGAGAATGAAATCGCATTAATGGGTAGACCTCCGGCTGCAAAATCTGTTGTTGAAACACTTCTGTCGGTAGTTATGACAAAAGAGGATGTAGACAGTAATAATGCTCTTTGTGCTGTTTGTAAGGATGATATTAACATTGGAGAAAGTGCGAAGCAGTTGCCATGCTCACATCGGTATCATGGGGAGTGCATTGTGCCATGGCTGGGAATCAGGAATACTTGCCCTGTTTGTCGCTATGAGTTGCCCACAGATGATGCCGATTATGAAAGGAAAAAAGCAGCACAAAGACGTGTAACTAGTGGTGGTTGACTTGACAGTAGCTCTTTTGTTAAGGTTGATTTTTGAAGTTTGTCCAAGCTTTAGGTTCTTAAAAATGTTGATATTGTTGTTGGATGAGTTGGTTGTTTGTGTCAAGATAATAGGGTGCTTATTAATTTTCCCTCCTTAAATGACATTCTGCCACTGCATTGTATGCTTGAGAATGATTTTTTTCCCGAATAATATTTGATGATTTGCATTGTTTTCTATATAGTTTCTGCTGTAATCTTAACTGTTATAATGTTTGTAGTATTAGTCCCTGTTGTTGTTGTTGGCGGGCATGTTGTTGCAGGACCAGAGAAGATATGATATTTGAATGACTTTATTTGCTCTAATATCTGAAATTACATTCAAGACTGCCATTTGAGTTTGCCTTGCAATTATTGAAGCTGTCTCATAGTCTAATATGTAATGTGCCAAAACAATATAGGGACAAAGTCAATTAGTTCGGACGACTTGACCATTTTTTCTTGTGATATAATACTGAAATCCAGCTGAGCTACAACTTAAAGTCAGTTGTATGAACTTAGATTTTTCATTGTAGTTCCTAACATTCGGGACACAAGTAACTAGGTTTATAGAGATGGGGTTGGGTGTGGACCGTGTGGTGGCTGTTGAAGTTTCACATCTGAATCCTTGTGACATTTACACCTAGCAGGAAGGAAGAATGCATAATTTCGGCCTCTTACTTTTCTCTCATTCAGATAATTTCTCTGTGATAATTCCTGGCTGTGGGACACCATGGTTTACAGGCTCTTTGGGTTGCTTTCTCAATTGTGTGCATATAGACGGGGCTTTCAAAATCAGGCTTTTAGTCTTACGAGGGAGGGCATACTCGACATAATGTGAATACCCTCTCAAGTAATGATCTCTTCTTATTTTTTATAATAAAGGCATTTTTGTCATGTGCTTGTCAAAAGGAAAGATATGAGATACAACTGCTGCAGGTCGGAATCCAACCGGAACCTATGTTGTATATATGCGGTGTTGTGGATGAAATAAGGTTGAGTGTTAGTTTTCAGTTTTAGAGGTGAAAAAGAATTCAGTACAACTTTGTGTGTCACCAAACACTCACCAAAGGAGGGAGTTACTAGAGAAAGAAAATGATGTCACCCAATAGAGGTCTAAGAATATTGACTGAATCACGAAGAAATGTGAGAGAGTTAACTGATTAAGGTTAAGAAAGTAGGTTAAAATGGAGAAATTGAGAGACAATGGATAAAAGGTGTAATGGATCTTAGTGGTTTCAAAGAAAATGAAAGAAGGTTTTAAGGGTAGAAAGGAAAAAGATGAGAGGGGTAAAAAGTCATTTTAAAAAATAATTATATCGGTCGATTACTGCATACCAATTGAAGCATAATGTTCATTCGTTTAGAATGCGTTGTATCTCCCGTAATAGGTCTCATTCTTCTCCAATTTCTTAGGAATGGATGACCATTTATAGTTATTATCTTGACATCAAAGAAGAGTTTGACCTAATGATTTATTTCTAGCTTAGTTTATCCTTCCCTAATAACCAAATAATTTTATTTGTAAATACTACATAATTGTTTCTATCACCTAGTTTCTTCCCAATGAGTAATAGTTTTAATAAGAATGCTAGTTCTTATTGTTCATATGATATGATATGAACATACCACGCCAATTTGTTATATATGGATAATGAGATTATGTTAAAGCAAAGCCAATTCAAACAGATTTATTGGAAGGTTCCATTGGCGTGCATCTAGTAAGAATTGAACCTATAAATTCGCCAATTATGAGTAGCGTGCTTTAACTGTTCAGCTATAGATGCTTAACAGGGATCCTTGTACACAACCACCTATTCTCAAGTTTATTAATCAATATCTCTATCCAATTAAAATTCTTAAGCGTGCATTATGTTATGTAAATTTTTATGAAAAGATTGACCCTAACATTAAAAGATTTTATATAAGATTATCTCTAATACCTAATAAAATTCCAAATATTTAAGTCATGGCCAACTTACATGTAGGTTCTCTGAAATCGTCTATACATAAATTAATATCATATCTAATCACTAACATAAAGTTTATAAATTAAGAATATTGAAAGATATTTCGACATAAATCTTACTTCATAAATATTATTGAATCAATCCTTACAAGGATAAAAATATAAAATAATCATCCATAAATCATGTTTTCACTAATAAATAAAAGATATAAAAGTAAAAATAATTCTACATGAAATCTTCTTATTCCAGTCAATTTAAATCCTAAAATGTGCATCTAAGAGTTTATCTTGAGAAAAAAAAATTGAAGGTGTAGAAACAAGTTCATGTTTAGATCATGTTTAGTCACGTGACAAATTCTCAACGAATCAAAATAAATCAATAGCATACATAGGTAGAATATGGGTATATATTTGACCCATGTTATGAGTTTTACCTTTGAAATCATACCAAAATTGCTCCAATATGACTCAAATATGGACAAAGTCATTTATTTTTCATTGAGGAATTAAAGGGATACTTAAAAACACAATAAAATCCATATTGAGTACCAAACCTACAAAAATATAGGGGTTCAAATGAAAATTATCTAAAAATTATGGTAAAAATGTAATCTAATTATCATTTATCAAATTCTCCCACACTTAAGCATTTATTTGTCCTTAAATAAATCAATTTTATCACTCTTAACTTAGGTGGCAACTCTAGGAATGATTTTAACAAATCAATTAGATCAATTAAGACTCTCAGATATTCATTCAATTGCAAAAATCATCAATTTACTAGGTATTTAGCTATTTGTATCAAGTAATAAATTAATTTAACTCCACAATCCTTCAAACTTCAACTCATTCCATAAAATTCAACTTCATATATAAAGTGAACATACATGATAAAGATAAGTAAACTTTCAAATATTTTCATAACCCTTTTTCAAAGAAAAACAAAAGACTAACTTTAAAATAACATATGAACATTTAAAGGCTTATTTGAACAGTCATCTAACCTTTTGGTATGAAAGTAAACACTTTGTCTTGAATACTCCTAGATATTAAATTAGGTTGCTATTCCAAATAACTATAGACACTATTCTTTCACTTCAGTTTTTTTACTTAATTTGAAGTCAGTATGTATTTATTTAATGCTCACTTATTTACATATTTGTTTTCAATGAGATGATTGAAATTCTTTAAAAGAATTGACTTCTAACTTAATTGTATGTCCAAAATATATAGAAAGTATTAAAATGAAAATCAAGTATCCATTTTTAAAATTAATGAAGCAAATTAAAATAAACTTGATTATCAATACTCTTGACTATTTATCTAAACAAATCAAATCACTTATAACAACTAAACTTATAATGAATAATCTTTATCAATATTATTTAAAAGTTAAAAATATTTCTAGAATTATTCTTTATTAAAGCTAATTATAACAAAAAGTAATAAGTATAAGTAGATTACTCCCTCCCCTAAACTTAAGTTGCACATCATCCTTGAAATACACTACATAGAAAAACAATAAAAAACTAGAAAATATGGGGTACTTTTTTTGTATCATAAAAGAATGCCAACCTTATCCAATGCCATCAATAATCCTTAATATTTATTATGTTACTAGTACTCCTTAGCTATTGGCTTTCTCTCTAAAGACATATAAGGATGTTATATATAACATATGAAAAAACACAGATTTGTGTTGGATACTCTATTGCCTATATATTCTGTAAAACTTAGCTAAAACTCATCCTAAGTAAGATATTCTCGATCTAATAATGAAAGAACAACAAAATGTGCTTGATTATATTACTTAAAAACTAATTTTAACTTAAAACACATGCAACAAAACTAACATCAACTAAAAATATATATAATCCTAATAGTAAAGATCCTAAAATCTATCAAATTGAAACTAAACACATAAATCATTAGTTTGCCTCCCAAGAATCACTTCTTTATAGATTTTAAGCTGTACTTCTTGTTCAAGCTCTTCACCTTGGTGTCTCCTTAAATGAAGGCTTGATTATATTCTTCTTAGGTCTCTTAATCTCCTCAAAGATTCCTCTTTATAATCATAGGCTTATTAGCTTCCAAATATGGCATATGCTCTATTAGAATAAGGTTATCAATGTTACCTTCTTCTCCTTTCATGATACAATTTTACAATGGATATTTTTGTGATTACTTCCTAAATAACATGTGAAACTTCAGTATCAATCACATCTATAAAGAAATAAGTATCATATTTGACAAGTGGATGCCTAAAGGTTTTGGATATCTTAAAAACTACTTCCTCTCCCTCTACCTTTAGGATTAATTTCCCATCATACACATTAATCATAAATTTAGAAGTAGGTAAGGAAGGTTGTTGTAAGATCAAGGAAACTTCTATTTTATCCTCCTCATCCAAGTCACAAAATCGGTAGGAAAGATAAATTCGTCAACCTTAACTAAAGTATGTTCTATAATGGACTTAGGATACTTAATTTATCTATCTACTAATTGAATGCTCATCCTAGTTGGTTTAGGTCCATCTATTCCTAATCTCTGAAACATGTCAGTTGCATCAAAGTAATACCATATCCTAAATTCTCTAATGTCCTTTCAATTAAAAAACTATCCATATTGTAAGGAATAGTAAAACTCTATTAGTCTTTGATTTTCTAGGCTAGCTTATTTTATAGTATTGCAGTGTACTCCTCACTCAAAGTAACTATTCAAAACTCCACGAGCCTCTTCTTATTAAAAGGAGATCCTTTATGTAACGTCGGACTTCTGAGCACTTTGGTGATTGTTCTATATTTGGAGATACTATTGTATATTGATATATACATGGTTGTATATGAGTTCAAAGATGAATTTGAATCCTTTTGGTACGTGTGCTAATGATTTATAATGTTATATGCGCTTACATGAACTTAGAGTTCATCGGTATGTGAAATTTTAGAGATTTCAGACATATAAGCTTTTAAGTGTGAAAAACCGAGTCCATTGGATGGATATGACCATGGTGGTTAAATTAAATGTGTTCTAATGCCTTAGAGGTGATTAGACA
>JANIPN010000007.1:27662275-27678449 GCA_027478595.1 Erythroxylum anguifugum
TGACATTGCTTCTAATTTTCAGGTTTGGAAGGATATTCCTGACGCCCTCTCTTTAATTGTATGAGCTGATGCCTGTGGTATTTCTTTTATCCGTTAATTTTAGTTTCTTTTCTTTGTAACCAAAAAAAAAAAAAGTTTGTAGCTCTTTTTTTATAGTCTGCAGGGTTAGTTATTCAAAAGAACAAGGTGGAGTTGGTTTATCATGAAACAAGACCAACTTGATGAAGTTTCTTTTTAAAGTTATAGAGGTTGAATCCAGCTATTATTAGGTTGCAAAATATAGGTTGCTTACAACAAATGTTTTAATATTTAATATATTAAATTAGATTTGCAGGCTTTATATTTAAAAACATTTTAAATTTAAATTTCAGATTTTAAATCACTGATATTCATTGAAAATACGTGTTCAAATATTTTTGGTCTTAGACTAGGGTTTCTATCGGCGAACTCAGTGATTAATCTTCTCGCTGGTTTATAGGCACCTCACAGGGTGAGACAGCTGACCCAAAGATTTAGGAATGTTCCATACTCAAAATTAAGGATCAAATCCTTGATCTTTGGTTAAGAATGAATGAGTCCTTGTCACTCAACCACAACCCTAATTTACGTCTTCAAATATTTTAATTATCAATTCCGGTTCTGAATTCTGCTTAGGAGGGCCAATCGGATTTAATTTTAGACGGGCGTACTTAAAAGAAACATAAGTACCCTTCATTGTCGATAGCGGCTTCATCTCCAGACACCTTATTCTCGAGAAGAGCGAAAACCCGAACCTCTTCCCCTAAAGTTTTAGCTAATTAGGGTTTTTCTTGTTTATCAATTGCTTCTTCCTCCTCAAAACTTCTTGTTGATTTTCCTTCCTGGAGCAACAGATCGTGATTGTATTCTTGTAATTTGCAGAACGGACCTCGACGCTGTTCCCTCCGCCTTTGCTTGCGACGACGATGCCACTCTTCGATTCTCATAATCAAAGGTTGAAAACTTTCTGTTTGATATTTTCCTTATTACTCTTGTGCAAAGGGGGACAACGATGCATGTATAAACACACCTAAAGCCACCAACGTGTGTGACTTAGAGCTCTAGTTAAGGGCATCTATTGTTGATTTAACTCCTCGTTATTTTTTTTCCTTCAGAGTTTAACATCTCAAGAATTCTTTGTCGCTTTGAGTTGCGATTTGCAGGGTTTACTTCATTTTATTCGGATTTATTAATGATTCACTCACTCTCCATTCTTTTTTTCTTTTTTTTGTTGTCTATGAATCAGGTTAGATTAAATTATACCATCGATTGAGAGTAGCTAGAGTTGCCTCTCATCGTAAGGCAGTGGGGTTGGTATTCAATTAACAGTAGTGTATTGTCTGATTCTTTGTTGCAATAAATTGGATTAAGAAGCAATGGAGGATTTGAAATATAAATCTAGGAAGGAAGAGGATTCAAAGAGGAGTCGAGATACAGATAAGGAGAAGAATGAAGAGAGGCATCGTGACCGAGACAAGAGGGATAGGAAAAGCCGTCATAGTGAGAGGGAGAAGAGTGTTGATTCTGATGATAAACATGAAAAGGATAAAGAGAAGCATAGGGATAGGGACAAGGATAGGACCAGGAGTGGGGATGATGACAGGGAAAGAGCAAGAGATAGGAAGAGAGATAGGAAAAGAGAAGATAGAGATAAAGATAGAGACAAGGAGAAGGAAAGGGAGAAAGAAAGAGATGAGAGGAGGGAGAGGGCAAAGGAGAAAGATAGAGAAAGGGAAAGGGAAAGGGAAAGGGAAAGGGAGAAAAGGGAACATGATCGGGAAGAACGTGAGAGGGAAAGAGAGAGAGAAAGGGAGAGAAGAGAGCGTGATAGAGAAGAACGGGAGAGGGAGAGAGACAGGGAGAGGGAAAAGAGGGATAGAGAAAGGGAGAAGGAACGAGAAAGAGAAAGGAAGGCAAGGGAGAGAGTGAAACGACGGGAACACAGTATTGATGACAGTGATGATGATTCAAGGGAGCATGATAGAAAGCGAAGGAGGAGAGATGGAGATGATTATAAAGATAGGACACGTGAACAAAGCCTTAGCAAGGCAAATAGGCACAGGGACGATGGCGAGCAGAGTCCTAGAAGAAAAAGTGCTGAGGATGACTCTACTGAAACAGAGAAGAAAACCCGAGAAGAGGAACTAGAAGATGAACAGAAGCGATTGGATGAGGAAATGGAAAAGAGGAGGAGAAGAGTTCAGGAATGGCAAGAGTTGAGGAGAAAGAAGGAAGAATCTGAGAGAGAAAAACATGGAGAAGCAACAAACGTTGATGAACCTAAAACTGGTAAAGCATGGACGCTAGAGGGAGAATCCGATGATGAAGAGGTGTCTCCTGTGGGAAAATCAGAGACAGACATGGACTTGGATGAGAATGCTAAACCTGATAAAGATACTGGAGACACAATGCTGATGGACTCTGAGAATGGGGCAGCTACTTCACAGAATGCGAATGATGGTGTTGCTGGAGATGAGGAAATTGATCCATTAGATGCTTTCATGAATTCTATGGTTTTGCCTGAAGTTGTGAAACTGAACAGTACTGTCATTACTCAAAGTATTGGTGAAAATAAAATGGAGTCTAGGAAGGTCAAAAAGGAAGAACAAACAAATGTAGCTCAGTCAAAGAAAAATTCTAACAAGTCTCTTGGTAGGATCATTCCTGGGGAAGATTCTGATTCAGACTATGGAGATAATGAGAATGAAGAAAATTCTTTGGCATATGAAGATGAAGATGATGATGAGTTCATGAAAAGGGTGAAGAAGACAAAAGCTGAGAAGCTTTCTATAGTTGATCACTCAAAGATTGATTACAAACCTTTTCGGAAAAATTTCTATATTGAAGTGAAGGAGATCTCTAGGATGACTGCTGAAGAGGTTGCTGCTTACAGAAAACAGCTAGAATTGAAGATACATGGGAAGGATGTCCCAAAACCCATTAAAACATGGCATCAAACTGGGCTCACAAGTAAAATTCTGGAGACAATAAAGAAACTTAACTATGAAAAACCAATGCCAATTCAAGCTCAGGCACTACCCATAATTATGAGTGGCCGAGACTGTATAGGTGTTGCGAAAACTGGCTCTGGCAAGACCCTGGCATTTGTGATGCCAATGTTGAGGCATATTAAAGACCAGCCACCTGTGGAAGCTGGAGATGGGCCTATTGGGCTCATAATGGCACCTACGAGGGAGCTTGTTCAACAAATCCACAGTGATATAAAGAAGTTTACCAAGGCTCTTGGCATTAGGTGTGTGCCTGTATATGGAGGTTCTGGCGTTGCTCAACAGATTAGTGAGCTAAAGCGAGGGACTGAAATTGTTGTCTGTACACCAGGAAGGATGATTGACATACTTTGCACAAGTGGTGGGAAAATTTCAAATCTGCGCAGAGTTACCTATCTGGTTATGGATGAAGCTGATCGCATGTTTGACATGGGTTTTGAACCTCAAATCACTAGAATTGTTCAAAATATTCGCCCAGATCGGCAAACTGTACTATTTTCTGCCACATTTCCTCGACAGGTGGAAACATTAGCTCGGAAAGTGTTGAGCAAACCAGTAGAAATACAGGTTGGTGGTCGGAGTGTGGTGAACAAGGATATAACTCAATTGGTTGAGGTGAGGCCAGAAAGTGATAGGTTCTTAAGACTGTTGGAAATACTTGGTGAGTGGTATGAGAAGGGAAAGATTTTGATATTTGTACACACACAGGAAAAATGTGATGCTTTGTTTAGAGATTTGCTCAAGCATGGTTATCCTTGCTTGTCACTTCACGGGGCGAAGGATCAGACAGACCGGGAATCCACTATTGCAGATTTTAAAAGCAATATCTGCAATTTACTGATTGCAACCAGTGTTGCAGCCAGAGGTTTAGATGTTAAGGAGCTTGAACTAGTGATCAACTTTGATGCTCCAAACCACTATGAAGATTATGTCCACCGAGTTGGTCGGACAGGCCGTGCTGGTCGCAAGGGCTGTGCTATAACATTTATATCTGAGGAGGATTCCAGATATGCGCCAGATCTTGTAAAAGCATTGGAGCTTTCTGAGCAAGCCGTTCCAGAAGACTTGAAGGCTATTGCTGATAGTTTTATGGCAAAAGTCACTCAGGGGCTTGAACAAGCCCATGGAACTGGTTATGGTGGAAGTGGCTTCAAATTCAATGAAGAGGAGGATGAAAAGAGGATTGCTGCTAAAAAAGCGCAGGCAAAAGAATATGGCTTTGAGGAAGACAAATCAGATTCGGATGATGAAGATGAAGGGGTCAGAAAGGCAGGTGGCGACTTTTCACAGCAGGCTGCCCTTGCTCAGCAACTAGCTGCAATTGCTGCTGCTTCTAAAGGAAATACATCTGCTCCTCCCATCTCTGTTTCTCAATTGCTTCCTAATGGTGGAGTGCCTGTTCCTTTGCCAGGTGTTGTCGGCCTCACTGCCCCAGGTGCTGCAACAATTTTGCCTGGGACTGGGTTGCCTGTTGGCCCTAGTGATGGGGCTGCTAGAGCAGCGGCGCTGGCTGCTGCCATTAACTTGCAGCATAATCTGGCAAAAATTCAAGCTGATGCAATGCCTGAGCATTATGAAGCAGAACTGGAGATTAATGATTTTCCTCAAAATGCAAGGTGGAAGGTTACGCACAAAGAAACATTGGGTCCTATTTCGGAATGGACCGGTGCTGCCATTACCACCAGGGGTCAGTATTTCCCTCCTGGTCGGATAGCAGGGCCTGGAGACCGCAAGCTATACTTGTTCATTGAGGGTCCCACTGAAGTGTCAGTGAAGAGAGCTAAAGCCGAACTAAAGCGTGTTTTGGAGGACATTACTAACCAGGCGCTATCTCTTCCTGGTGGCGTTCAACCAGGCAGATATTCTGTTTTATAAGTGTGAGAACTCAATCTCTTTCTCAAACCAGAATATTATTATTTGAACTCAAGTTGTCTCACCTTTGAGGATTAATTAATCCTCTCCCATGAGATTTATGTTGCAAATTTTCCATATAATTATTTGTCCTTGTATACGCTGTTGATTGTTTGACTTGAGACTCTTAAAGCTGCTCTTGTAGTTTATATTCATCCAAACATTGAATATTCATTAATTATATTCCAGGAATGGACTAAGCTTGATTATGAAGTCAGGAAGGATTAGGAGATTTTGTTAAAGATCCTAACCTGTAGTGAGTAGTAATTAGGCGTCTGTTTATCTTCCACATTACGGATGTTGCTAGTCCCGGGTCCATATATTTTCCTGTGTCCTTACTGATTTTTCTAGCGCTGTACTAACATCATAAAATGAAATTAACGTGATTAAGATGCCAGAAGGGGTTATGTTCTCCCTGATTGTGATTATACACTTGTCTTAATTTCCAGTATCCTCATTTCTGAATGTATTTTAGCCTATGGAATTGGCTCTAAGATTTTTAATTTGTTCGAACGTTCCAATGTCTTCCCCCCTTTTAATTTCTTTTCTTTTTCTGTTTCTTTTTCTGCCATTTCTATGGATCGAGGGATGAATTAAGCCCATGCTCGAATGTTCAATATACTTTCCACCCATACCATTGCTACCCGGAGTGTTGAAGAGGTGGATATCTGGTGCGATGCATTTGCTTCTTCCTCCACTTCAAATGAACATATATAGTGGCTGATTTCTCATCTCCGATTCTGCCATAATGTCTTATTTCCTTGTCGTGTTACTGGATATGATGCATTATTTGTTTCTTTTTGCAGGTATGGTTGGCAAAATGCGAGATGCTATCTTTCATCTGTTCAGCCTTTCGGGATTTGCAGTTTGCATTTTGAGATTGGATGTTTAACCTCGCTGTGCATGATGGTTGGCAGGTTGATCTACATGCTCATCTTTTGTGATCCATGGGGTAACGGATAGGTAAGTTAGGAATTGTGTGGGACAGGCCTCAATTTATCCATGGGTATATGCTCTAAATGTTATTAGGCTGAGAAGTATTTTCAGGCTATATTAATCTTAGAGCTAGGAAGGCTAGTGATTCGATTGTTGGTGCCTTACAGTGTTCTGGAATTCTTTGGATGTCAGAATTTACATTTACGACACAAAATTTTCCAACTTGGACCGTTTAAGTTTGTACTTACAATTAACTACAGTTCTTATTTGTTCTTTTGCCTGGATAAATATTAGGAAGACAATAAAGTATCTACTTATTTTCCATTGTCAGCCTGGAGGCTCAGTGATCAGATCATGCGATAACTTACCGCTTCTAAATGCCACTGTTCGGTATTTGATATAGTTAATGCCTGAAATAATTTAATAAGAACTGAAGGTTATGAGGTTTTATATTGACTGATGGGACTCGGTCACAAGTGAATGGGTTTGCGGGGGGAATATGCAAGTTATGAAGTGGGTTTTGCTAACATGAAACAGCAGATTGAAGTTTATGAGTGTAGTGTAAGACGTAATAGGGGAGTAGAGGGATGATTCCATCTTCTGATCGATAGTATAGTGGGGGATGGAGTCGTGTCCTTAATTTGTCGAATTTGAAGTACATATCTGGCCTCCTGATTTTAAAATTAAATTCTCTCGGATTGGCCTTTTCTTTCTCATATCAATCACCACTTTTGTTAAACAATCTATTGGATTTTATATTTATCGATCGTTAATATGGTTACCATTTCAAATATTTTTAAAAATTATGGAATAATTATATAAATTTTTTATATAATTGAAAATTAGTTTCTTATTATGGTTATGACTAAAAATTAAAAATGTGTTCGGCTCAATTTTTTTAAAATATAATAACCAAAGTTGTGAATGGTTGCATAGTTGTGTCAGTTTTGGTATTAACATACTATATTATCAGTGATCCTTAATATTAAATATCAATTTAGATAATATTTTAAAATATTAAAATAACCTCATTATGTTTAAAATTGAAGAATATTTCAAAGTTTGACTTCGTAAGTCAATTTAGATCCAACCTAACTCAACTGAACTGAACCGACCTAACTTGACTCAAATTACAATTTTTGTTTTTTTTGGTATGTTTTGAATTGCTTGTTTGTGCTATAAATTGCAATTGCATTATGATTTGGTTGTCATATGCGTTTTGTGAATGATTTATAAAATATGCACTAAAAATTTGGGTTTGAAAGTTAGAATTGTTTATGTGAGTTGGTTTAATTTCAATATAATTTTAGGTATCATAAATGCATTGGAAAATTTGGGATTAAAAGTTAAAATCGTTTGTGTGAGTTCGTTTAATTTCAATATAATTTAGACGTTGTGAATACATTGAGGCATTGTGAATTTATGAAGAAAATAAATGCATTGGAAAATTTGAGTTTGAAAGTTGGAGTTGTTTGTGAGAGTTAATTCAATTTCAATGTAATTTAGGCATTGTGAATTTACGAAGAAAATTAATACATTGAAAATTTTGAGTTTGAAAGTTAGAATTGTTTGCATGAGTTGGTTCAATTTCAATATAATTTAAGCATTGTTAATTTCAAAATTAATGCATTAAGTTGTTAATTTGTTAATTAATTTATATGAAACATGCAATTTACTAATTATTGTTTGTATATAAAAAGTATTTAACATGTGATTAATCATTTAAATATAAGATATACTATATAATATATAATTAAATCACTTAATATATGTAAGTAAAGAAAATTAAATGTTTGGTTTTATACATTGTTTACTATTGTCAGAAAATAAAATTACAAATATTAATCTTATCATACGAGTAGCAAGTACACATTTCATTTTATCTTATAGGTAGTTAAATATATAATAGCATTTATTTTTATAAATAAATTGAAGAAAGTTCAAGTACTCTTGACAATTCAACCACTTAAGGAAGATTCTGTGATTAAGCTTGAGCTCATGTTAGATTAGTTTCCATAATAAAGAGTCATACCATTTGTTTGTTTTGTAACAAACATTTCAAAGGTGGAAGAATCATCATATTAAAGAAACATTTAGCAAGGGTCAAAGGTAACGTGAAACCTTGTAAAAAAATTAGACTTTGCTTGAAGAGTATCAGTATGAGAAAAATAGAAAACAAAAATTGAATTACGAAATTGGTAGTAAAAGTTCTTTTGATGGTGTTCTGGATGATAGAGATAATGTTGAAGCTGGTAGTATTCCTACCCAATAAGGAGGGAATGTTGCATCTAATGTTAGGAAAAGAAGAAGACATAAGTTTATTTTTTTTTCACCACGAACAATTTCTGAAGCTCAACCTTCAATCCGTAATGCCTTACAATCTAGAGAAGCGGCTCATAATGTAGATATGAAAATAACTAGATGGTAATATGATTCAGGTATAGCATTCCATACTTTCCAATCTTATTATTATCAGTCTATAATAGATGTTATTGTCTCTTACAATCCAGGATGCAAAGCTCCATCAATTGATGACTATAAAGGTAAAATTATGAGTAGCTTTGTTTATAAAATTACAAGTTATTTGGATGAAAGAAGAATAACGTGGGCTACTTTTGGGTGTTCAATTATATGTGATGGTTGGAAAAATAGAAGACATGAGCATATTATTAATTATTTGATTTATTCTACAAATGACACAATTTTTTTAAAAGTCTATTGATGCATATAACCTTATTAGGAATGTTGATAATTTATTTGAAATATTTGATTAAGTTGTGAATGAAGCTACGCTAAAAAATATTGTTCAATTTATTATTGATAATGCTTCCGGTTACAAAGCAGCTAGAGGACGATTTCAAAACAAGTATAAGTCTTTCTATTGGACTCCTTATGTAACACATTGTATTTACTTGATTTTAAAAATACAAGGGATGTTTTGTATTTTCCTATTATTAATGAGACTGTGCAAAAAGCAAAAAAAGTGACCAAGTTCATTTACACTCGTGCATGAGTCTTAAATTTAATGTCATCCTACTATTACAAGATTTGAAACAAATTTCTTATCACTTTAATATTTTATTATGATGAAGAAAGAGTTGAGACAAATATTTACAAATAAAAAATGTGTCGCATCTTAGCATGCTAGGTTTAATGCTAGATTGGAGGTTTCTAGAATTATACTTGTTTAATGCTAGATTGGAGGTTTCTAGAATTATACTTGAAAATAATGAATTTTGGTCCCAATGTCAAATTGTCATCCAAGTTTGTGAGCCTTTAGTGAGGGTACTTCATCTGGTTGATAATGATGCGATGACAATAATGAGTTATTTGTATGATATCATGGAGAAGGCTAAGGAAACAATTAAGGCCAATATGAAAATATGTTTTCTTTATACATACCTTATCTTGCAGCCATTAATGAGAGATGATAAAGACTTTACTCTACATTGTTTGTAGCTGGGACATTTTTGAGTCCTGCTAGTATCTATTTTAGATCAAGTTTTACAAAGAAAGCCGAAGTTAATAGGAGAATTCTATTAACTATTATAACAGTTATTGCCTATGATTTTAGGATTTCAATTGCTATTCATTAAAAAGACAAACTTAATCTAAGTATATATTTTTCACTTTTGTTATTTTTTGAAAATTAATAATTACTTTATTTTATTTATAATACTAATTTTGTTGTCTTATGGTTGCTTCCTGAGACCAATGTGAAATGGTATTCTAAAATTACAAAAGTTTGCAATTCAAATTCTAAGTCAATGTGTGGGTGCAATATATTCTGAAAGAAATTAAAGCACATTTTAATTCATCTATTTCAAGAAATAGAATAAATTGGAGCACAAAAAATTGAATGATTTGTTCTTTGTTCGATATAATTTAAAGATTTAAGAAAGGTATGTCATTATCATTATTAAGTTAGATATAATTGCTTATAATTTTTTAATAATTTAATTTTATTATTTACTATGACTCCTAATAGAATAAGTAGGTTAGTACATCAATTTTTTTTTTGATAATATATCTTTTGGCAAATTGAGTTTTTGAGGAACTAGGTTTGATAGATGAGAGTGACTTGGAAGATAATCTTGGATAAGAAAATATTGACATGTCATTTGGTGCAATGGATTTCAATGATGGTGATGATAAGGGTTTACTCATTGATGAGGATTTTGTACCAAATGAGAATTATAGTTAATGCAATTTAAGTGGATATTCAATTGAATAAAATTTCAAGTTTTTGTTTCTCCTTCTCTTATATTTGATGTATATGCTAAATTCGATATATGTAATATAATTGTAAATATTTTTGTTTCCGGTTTTACTTCTAATTGGTTCTTCGGCATAAACTCTTGTTGTAAATTGTAATTGTTAGAGAGTCATGAATATTCATTCTTTTATTTTCATTTGATGTTTTGATGTAATTACTGATTATTATATGATGAAATTGAAATATTTTAAATGCTTATATTGTTCTTAATTTTATATTTGTATGATAATTAAATGATCTTTTTTATATTAATTGTGGTTATTATTTATATGTGAAAAATGTGAAATATAATATAATAAAAATAAATAAATTGTTGCTGTTTTAAATTTCTATTATTATTATGATTATTGGAGACACGATTTATGTAAAATTATAAATTATACATTGCAATATATCGAAGGACTGTTTTGTAATTTAAAAAATTTAAAGACTATTTTATAAATTTAAAAAATTATTCAAAATGATACCTAATATTGACCAATACTAATACAGTATCGTACCAGAATAAAATTTGGTACGGGTACAAGCAGGATTGTTTCTAACTTTTTATAAGCTCTGGGTAAAGCAAAAAAAGGATCCCAATAAATCAAAAAGATATAAATATGTAAACTTTAAAAGCATATTTTTATTATTAAAGAGGTTACCTTAAACTCTCCATTGTGACACAATTGAAAATCTAATGAGTTACATTAATTGTTAACATCAAGATTCAAAGAACAACTTAAAACAAAAAAAATCAAATGAAAAAATGTAAAGAAAAAAAAGAAAATTAAGAAGATTTGCCTCATTTTCTTCTTTATTAGTATCAAGAGTGAGTTAGGACTCTATTTTGTCTCATTTTATTTTTGATCAACATTTCATTCTTTATAAAGGTCAAGAGTGAGTCTTATTTTGTTTTTTTTACGAGAGTAGGCTCCAAACAAGTGTCTTTCCTGTCCTTACCCAAAGCCGAGCCTAGGTACGAGTAAGATATTCATAACATTAACCATTCCACCACAAACTTTATACTTTTAGTAAGACATTCATAACATTAACCAATCCACCAGAAACTTCATACATATTTATAAAAGTAGCAATTCTAAGTTTCTTAAAAGGAAAAACGGCTAACATCACATGAGACAAGACGGACTTAACCATAAAATGCTTGACTTTTATACATGGAAAGGATACAAGTCCCTGGGAGATTTCATGTAATATAATACCGACAGAAAAAAAAAAAGACGTCTACAACAATGATTTAAGGTGTGAATAGCAATTTGATGATTGCTATGACAGTCAAAGAAATGGCACAGATAGACCAGAGACTGAACCTGAAGAAAAGAGGAAGCGGAATTGTGACAATATCGAAAAACGCAATGGCTACAAACAAGATACTAGCTTTCTCCATCAACCCACCTGCCACTGGAAACGTATCATTCATCCAAGTAGCCACCAAGAGACACAGGAAAGCAAATAAGATTGCAAGACACAATACGATGAATGAAATAGGAAGCGATTGATCATCATCGCGAGTCTGCAGTGACAAGAGTGCTATTTCAAGGGCCGAAGCAAAGCAAAACTCGATGATTATCTCTCGCCAGTTCACGTTCTGATGATCATGGTCATTGTGGACAACCCTGGCCACCCTACCACACAGTTCCGATATGATTTTTACGACCAAATTGTAAACCCTCTTAAACGGAGTAGCCATAGCAATGTCAATGTATATGGAATAAGCGCCATCATTAATTACTTCTCTATTTATAAGTATTCAGAGATTATGTTGCCAATGTAAGCGTGCTTGCGCCACTTGTCGACCAAAAGATCCATGGCGTGAAGAAGGAATTTTTATCACCAAGAAGCCGACAATTAACGATGTGTGCTTGTATGGCATTTGGCTTATATTGCAACTCATCAGTATAACTTGGTTACAATTATACTGTACCAACTTTGTTCTGTGCATGTTAAATGTCCTTGAAAATACTCAACTAGCAATATTGTTGTCTTTAGTTCTTGGAACCATAACCAATTATAACTTGTGTTATCCCCGAATTCTTCTCTATCTTCGATTGGTTCATTAATTTTATGCATGGGTTACTCTTGGGAAGTACATGCACCAGGATTTTATTCATGTTCTTGGAGCTTTCACGTCAAAGCTGTCGATAATGTGGAGGGAATCTAAAGGAGCTTTGTTAATGTTATGGTAAAATCTTTTTGGAAGTTGAAGCATGTGTAATACAGTAATGTAAAAGAATCTTTATTAGCGTGCCAGTGAAACCACGTCATGTTGGAACATTTTCTTGGAAGCGACTATAGGTATTACATGAATTTCTGCTGCATATGTAGTATTCATGGTCACGAATATAATTTTCCTGAGAATTTGGATGTAAGTCATCCCGTGATTAGGAAACAATTCTAGGCAAATACTCTTAATAGTTCAATATAACTACAATCACACTCCGCAAAAGAAACTTGATGTCCTCAATGACAATCAAGTAAATAAGGAGAGGAATTAGTGCGCTGACTTCTTAGCAAAACAGGTTTCTTCTTCTTTGCATCGGTGGCTTAAGTGAGAGAGTCTTGTGTTAGGGATTCGCTAGCTTTTGCAAAATGATGCTTATTTTGTTTCTTTTCTGAAGCTTTAGGTCTTTTGTTTTCTATTTCTAATTCACACAAAAAAAAAAGATATGCAATAGTAATGTGTCATACAATAATTAAAAAATGAACTCAATTAATTTCTTTAACAATAATGATTCACCTTACAAAATTTCTTTTAAATTTTAATACTTGAAGTATTGAGAAATTCACATAGTTAAAGTTATTTTTATAAAATCAATAAGTGAAACAATGCATTTGCTTTCAGATCAATTGCATTATGAGTTCTTTTGGGGGAATAAAACCCTACACGTATACCATGAAATTCCTATCTTAACTTTTTAATTAATTTGTTGATAAATACTAATATCATCTACTAATAGTTAAAATAACAGGAAGATGCCTGAAGGCGTGACCCTAGGTCAAGGTCGATTCTATTTAGTTTTACTCCCTTGTCATTTATGCCATGGTAGTAATAATGAAAAATGACCAGACATGCACGTTACTTCAGTTCCTGGCTATAGCGATGAGAGTCCCAAGTAAGGAAGAAGAAGAAGCATAGATTTTGTCTAGGAAATCTGGGAACTATTGGATTTTTATGCCTTGGTGTCTTGTGGCGATTACACATGTAGATCGAAACAGGCTCCCATTCACTATTAAATACTAAATATTGCTTCAAGCTTCACCTCAACCTCAAATTCCTTTATATCGACCATCCATCATTTGTCTTCTTCCCTTTATGACCGAACCTATATCAATTCCTATTCCACACCTACAAGACAATCTTCCTCTCCCAATTTCCTCCATCTGGACATTTCTTCAAAGTGTTCAATATTTTAGTCCTTGCTTGTGATGTTTATTGGCCACCTCAAAACCTTCCATTAACTTGTTTGGTGATGCTCCTCTTGTATGAAAACACGGATTGTATTGTATCCATTATTACTCAGAGCATAATCCAATGTTTCCAAGGCTTTAAATTATATACCATGTCAGAGTGTTCCATATTGACTAGACATGAAAATGTTAAAGGGTTTATAAGTGGTAATAGTCAACTATCTAAACAATTAGTTCTAGTTATTTAGACAATAGTTAACCCAAGCCTAATTCTTGATAGTGGACTCAACACTCTGCCCATATTTAAAAATTCAATTATCAAAGCTAAGTTTGGTCCAGATTATTAATTCCCGGTTGTCCGTCTGGATGTCCAGTCCCAGTGGCCCGGTCCGGTTACTACTGCGTATATTTCAAGTGACAACTGGATGTCCAGCCTCAGTTGCACTTGAGAGGAAGTGTTAGAGTGTCCCATATAGCCTAGACATGAAAATGTTAAAGGGTTTATAAGTGGTAAGGGTCAACTAAACAACTAGTTCTAGTTATTTGGACAATAGTTGACTCAAGCCCAATTCTTGGTAGTGGACTCTACACTCTGCGCATATTTAAGAAATTCAATATACCATAATTTTGGATAATGCTAACATAATTATAATAAAAGACTAGTTGACTTGAATGATGAACAATTAGATTGTTGTTCCAATTTCTTATATTTGATTTTAAGAAAAAGCTATATATTTTGGTAACCTTTATATTATTAAATTCAATATTATCTAAATTATTCTGAATATTGCATTAAAGACAAAGAGATGCGTATTTTAATACCCAACATTAGGTAGAAGTGTATTTCCTTATATATTCATTTATATTTGGATAAGTAAATACACTGCCATATATAGAGTTCAACATTTTGACACACATATCTATAAATGAACCCATGTAGCTGTAGGCTGTAATCTCGACTCTTGAAACATATCCAAATCACTTAAAGAGGATAAAGAGAGAGTAGCTAAAGGGAAAGATGAAAGTCTCATTTGCAAGAGTGACGCTGCAAATGCTATTACTACAGTTCTTTCTTGGTGCAGTAAATGCAGGTCTACTACCTCAACGTAGAACCATAACAATACTAAATGAGTTGGAAAATGGCCTCGACGTGACAGTTCATTGCAAGTCCAAGGACGACGATTTAGGTGAGCATAGAGTAAAGCCAAAAGGAAGCTATCAGTTTGGATTTCGGCCAAATATTCTACGCACTACATTGTTTGTCTGCAGCTTTAGTTGGGATGCTGACGTCCACTGGTTTAATATCTATGATGGGCAAGACCCTTTTTACAATCACTGCTCTGTGTGCATATGGATTGTAAAACTCGGTGGTCTATGTCAATACAATTATGACACTGGACATTTTGATCTGTGTCGTCCCTGGAAGAAGGACGAGTAACAGCTAGAGGAGGAAGAAAGCTCCGCAAATGCCATTCAATAAATATGAAAATCAGTATATTTTCTTTATAATAAATAATATTATCTACATTTTGTTGACCAATTTTATTTCCATCTTCCCTCTTCTTCTTCTTTTTCACATTCGAATAAAGAATTATTGGAGTTTTCAAGTCATAGTTACAAAATTGAAGCTTACAATTGTTTTTCTAAAATATTCTTTTAAAATTTAATCACATTAGTGCATGTAATTTGGTAACTAATAAAATAGATCATTTTCTTTTTTTAATGCATAATTTTGTAAATTAGGAATAAGATATGGTAAGTCAATATGAAATCTATTTGTATTTTAGTTATACACTCGATACTATTCATCTACGACCTGTTCGGGTTATGTCAATGCTAGCATTTCACCCCTTTTTAAGCCTAGCACCTCCACCTTTGATCATGAATCTTCTAAATTTCTTTTGCGGCAATGAATCAGCTTATCTGTTGTTGTTTGATTGCTACTATTTCTCTTGCTATTGCATCACATCCCACCCTTTGAAACTCATTTTTAACAACAAATTGTCACTTATCGGTCATGCTTACGACACCATCTCCATATCACTATGAAAGGTGGCTCCTCCATCATAGAATACTTATCGACTATCTCCTCTATTGTTGAAGATCTCGAAACATTCAATTTTTGATGAAGATCTTGTATTATTTGCTTTTAATAGATTTGCATCAAACTACAAATCCTTTGTCACGGTCATAGATAACTGCGACACTCCGTTTCCTTCTTAGGGCCCGTTTGGTAGAGCTTTTCTGAGAAGAGTTTTTTTTAAAAGGCAGTTGGCTGTTTGGCTGTCAATTAAAAAAACAGCTTTTTAAAAAGAGCTTCATATAGTACACTGTTTGACAACATAAAAATTAAAAGTACTTTTATTAATTTTAACTATATTTTATTTTATAATAAAATTATTTAGTGAATTAAAATGGTTGATAGAATTAACAGTATAATATTGAAATAAAATGCTTGGAAATATTTACGGATAATTAAAGAAGTTCAATATTTTTAAATAAAATTTATAAATATCAGTTAGATTATTTTTCATCTTCAGCTTCATCTTCTAAACTGTTCAATTCACTAAAAATATAAAATTGACAAAACAACAGGACAACGCGAGCTGTCCACTCT
>JANIPN010000007.1:27728087-27742940 GCA_027478595.1 Erythroxylum anguifugum
TTAATAGGCATTTCATTAAGGAGAAACTCGAGGGAGGGGTCATCTCGCTTCCGTTTGTTCGATCAGAGGATCAACTCACTAACATTCTTACGAAGGCAGTTTCAGGCAAAATATTTCAAAAAACTTTGAGCAAGTTAGGTGTAGGAGATCCTACGACCAAACTTGAGGGGGAGTGTTAAAGATATAGATAAAATTGTATAGATTATTATCCCTGTAAATTAGGGATATCAGGGATATCTTCCATAATTATCCTCTAATTTACAGGGATACATCGTGTGTAATGATCTCTAAATAATAGGAGCCAGTATAGTGTAAATCATATAACACAATCAATGAAATTACCGGACTTTTCATGCACAACATATTATATTATATACATGTTTAGTAGAAAAAGGATTGCCTCCCACGGGAACATTGGTCTTTGTCCATTTCAGTTCACCAATAATCTCCACATGAACAGCATCCATCTCTAAAGTGATGAAACCGTTTATTGTCTCGCACTATTATGTCTCTCTGAACTGCTTTGGATATTAACTTGGCAGCATTATGGCAATCTAAACAAATTCTCAAGTTCTTGTAAACCCTCAGTACTGTACTCCTATTTGTCTTCAGTAATCCAAAACAAATTGCAAGTTTCTCGCTGTGCCCTTGCAATAACTTAATTTTCTCTTGCTCCTCAAGTTCATGAAGCACACAACTTGTGTTTGGTTTATATCCTAATATGCTTATTTTTTCCTCTAATCTTCTCCACATTCGTCTAATCTCTTGTGCTTCTGGCAGTAAGTTGTCACCAACAACAAAGCTATATAATTTCCCTCCAAGCTCAATCCAACTGCAGCCAGCATCCTTGTGCAAGTTCTTCTCTTTCATCACTTGCCTAACCTTACGAACATCGTCCCATTTCCCTGACCCAGCATACAAGTTCGAGAGCAAGACATAATTCTCTGCTTTGTCTGGTTCCATTTTCAGTAACTTATCGGCAATTTCCTCTCCCATTTTTAGTGCTCCAAATGTCCTGCAGGAACTGAGCAAGGAGCCCCAGATTCTAGCATCCGGCTCCATAGGCATATCATTCACAATTCTCATAGCATCTTCCAATCTTCCAGCACGACTTAGCATGTCAATAAGACAAGCATAATGCTCCAATTCCGGATTTATCTGGTACATGTTCATCTGATTGAAATACTTCAATCCCTTTTCAACCAATCCGGCATGGCTACATGCCGTCAAAATTCCAAGAAATGTTAAGTCATCAGGAATTTGGTCGAGTTCATTGCTCATCTTCTCAAACAGTTTTACAGCCTCTTCTGCATTTCCATAAGCTCCATAAGCTGCTATAACAGCATTCCAGGAGGCCACATCTTTAAATCTTAACCCGTCAAAAACCCTTCGAGATTCTTTTATACAGCCACATTTTGCATACATATCTATGATTGTACAGCTCACATAAGCATCTTCTGCGAGGAGGGCTTTTATTGCATAACAGTGAACCTCTCTTCCCAAAAGCAAAGTTGATTGTTGCGAGCAAGCTCCCAGAGCACTCACCGTGGCAATTTCATAAGGTCGAACTCCAGCAGAAACCAACTTGCGGAAGAGATCCAGAGCCTCATTTGGTAGTCCATTTTGTGAGTAACTCGTAATCATCGCATTCCATGATACCAAAGTTTTGTCTTTCATCCTGTCAAACAATAATCGTGCAGACAGAGGCTTCCCACATTGTGAGTAAAGATTGAGTAGTGATATACCAATAAAAGTATCTGCTATCCCATTTCGCACTGCAAATCCATGAATTTGTTTCCCATGTTTCAGGGATTTTAGGCGGCTACAAGCTAAAAGTAGGCTACCTACACTAAACGAATCAGGCTGTAAACGGGAATTTGTCATTTGAATGAAAGAATCGAAAGCCTTTCCAGGATCATTGTTCTGTGCATATCCACCAATAAGCGCATTCCAAGAGTTCACAGTCTTTGTTTCAATATGTTGGAAAACATGCTCAGCAGAACGAAGCATTTCACACTTAGCATAGGCTGCAATTAAAGCATTTGCAACGAGTTCATCATGATGTAACCCATGTCTAAGAGAGTAACCATGCAGTTCCTTCAAGCTCAGTACTTGTGATTTGTCCGAACAAACTGGGAAGACATTTAAGACAGTAACCTCATCGACCTTGACTTCCTTCCATTGGTTTTGCATTTTTCGCAAATAATCATACACTATGCAGGTTTCTCCTTTCGCAGAAAAATTCCCAATAATAGTATTCCAAGAAACCACATTTTTATTAACATTCTTATCAAATAGCATTTGACCCTCAAGCAAGTAGCCAGATTTTAAATACATGTCAACCAACGCATTGCTTACCATCAAATCTGCAGACTGGCCAAGTTTTACTGTCAAACCATGAAGCCCCCTGCCCATTCCAACATTCAATTCTCTAGCACAGAGAGGTAACAGAGTTACCATTGTCGCCACATCCGGTAACAATTCATCCTCTGCCTCCAACATCTCTGTCAACATTTTAAAACTCTCTCTAGAAAAACCACTTTCAACGAACCCCCAAATCACTGAATTCCATGAAACCAAGTTCCTCTCTGGCATAAGATGGAAAACTTTTGATGCTTCCTCAACAAAATGATATTTCCCATACATTGTGATTAATGCGTTACCCACAAACACATCAAAAACCAAACCCATCTTTATCGCCATCCCATGAACCACCTTCCCCAAGCTAACATCCACAAGCACACTGCAAGCCTTAATGACACAAGGGAAAGTAAAATTATCAGGCAGGAACTCCGTACTCGAAATCATTTCCTCAAACATAAGAATAGCATCACCATAAAGTTCATTCCTCGTAAGCCCACTAATAACTGCATTCCACATAAACAAATTCTTTCTCTGACAACTTCTAAACAGACAAAGAGAATCCTTGGGGCATCCACACATGGCATACATGGAAATGAGACGGGTATTAAGTACACAATCATTGCAATAGTGGATGGACTTCCGAACAAGCTCATGAAGTTCTCGGCCAGTTTCAACATCATTTCTTTGCCCACAGGCTTGGATTAACATCCCCAGTGCTTCTTTTATTGTTAACGAATTCGAAAGAGCATCCTTTTTGGGGGCTACTTGAAGAAAGGCCAGAGCTTTATGAAGATTACCACTGTCGCAGAGATTGGTAATCTGTTCCAGAAATGGTAGCTGATGAGTAGCGTGACTGGTTAGAGTTGAAGAGTGGTCTTGGTGAGTTTGTGTAGATAATGAGCGGAATGTTCTTGGCTTGGCAATTGAACAACGGGGGTGAAACTCATGTGGTCTTGTCGTATAATCACGCAAGTGCGTAAAGGCGAAGCCGGTGTTTAACTGTTCCAGCGAGGCCATGGTTGTTGATTTTCAAAAACGTCAAGAACCAGACACTTTCATGATAGAAGCACACCCAACATATACGTGGAATCAAGCAGAACCATTGAACCAGAAAACAAAAAACAAAAAAAGAGTAAACACAAGTGATAACAAAAGATCACAGTTGGTTACCTAGTCAAGACGATGCATGGTTTGTTTAGGTAATGTAGTCAAATACCAAACATAAGTCAAAACTCTAAACCATATCCTCAACTCCATCAAGAAGTTAAAAATTTGGGGTTAAACGGAGCAAGCAGCAGATGACCGCAGAGCAGACATTCGAGACAAGACGAGGCTGTTCGGTCACAGTGCCAAGTAGCTGAGAGATGTTTTGGATAATGAGTTCAGCAATAGCAAGTAAGCAAGTGGCACCTTCCAATTCCAAGAGTGATTATAGTTCGACAAAAATATCCTACGGCTAGCCAGCTCATGTGTGATCTGTGGGACCAGGAATGTATAAATTTGTTGGCTATCAGACTCCATCTTTGTCCTGGTTACGAGTTTTCTGTATACACTCACAGTTGCACATAAGGCTGCAATGGAGTCATTGTATTCGATCTCCCCACGAACAAAATCACGAAAATTTGTACTGCTGCGGCTGTTAAGTCACTGCAAATGCCACGGTCAATGCGAGTAGAAATAGCATATCCCCGTTTTAGTAAGCATCTTGTTCAGAAAGTACTCAATAACAGCCACAGCTTCTTAAAGACCTTTAGCACTTTGAAATCCAGGTCTGAAAATGGTGAGGAAATTGTTACGAGCTCGTGTAATATCGGAATCATCACAAGACATTTCAAGCATTTGAAGTTTCTTCACTGCGGTACAAGTGCTAAACTGTTATCTTTCATTTTGCAATAAACCTTATCTTGTACACGGTCTAACATAAAATGATTAAAACAAAACGTGTAAGCTACAATGGACCTCTCCAATCTGCATTATTAGCCAAGGTAGGATCCAATCACTATTGTTGATCTTTCTATAACAATATCTACAAAATCTAATTGATACAGAAACAAAGAAATCAGTAAACTTACAACTGAAAGTTGGAATCATTTATTTTTTGAATGTAACTACACTTACACAATTTGGAGCATAATAATATGTTACAACTACCTAGGTTTAGATTTAAATGAAGATACTTAACATGATTATTGTCAGGACCAAGCGAGGTGAACCAAATGAAACACTTATTAAAACAACTTTTACTACCACCATCTACTCAATTTGGAGGGAGAAAAACAACAGATTATACAAGCAAATCGCAGAAACAAAATCATATCACTAAACACATAGTCAATTGGGTTCAAGTCACATTTATAGCTCGCAACAAGCTCAGTGCACTTAGCAATGCGTTGAAAAACAGTTGAAAATTGTAATTTATTTTTTTTTAATCAATTTAGCTCTCTATAGACACTTCAGTACGTACTGATTACAGTATGACAATGTGACTCATTGTAATAGTGTGATAGCAAAAGCTATGATTAATATAATTTCTTTCATTTTTCAAAAAAAAATCAGTAATGACAACAGATTAGATGGAAGAAAGGTAATCTTTTATCAAATTCAAGATGGGGTTAGCATAAGATGCTCCCTCCAATCTCTGGAACAAGATTCCATCCACCCGGGCTTGAATTCCATCAGAAAGTGAAAGATTCTGCAGCAGTTCTTTCAAACTTCTGTCTACGTCAGCTACAGAATTTCCTATGCCACTCAAGAGCTCTGGAAGAGTAGGGGAGGGTCTTGACATCTCAACAAGGGTGACCTAGGCAGTGAAAGTATAGTCAGGATTTGTTTCCGAAGACATTAACACACACATAAGCAGAAATTGGCTAGTTCCTTGAATATTCTTAATCCACTAGACCTACAGCTGCTTAACAGGCCAACAAGTGGAAAGTGGCTTCATTTGCATGCAAAAGCATCTTGTGCCCAAAACCAACTAAGAGGACCTGGCGGCAATGACCTTTTAACCTTGGCCGCCACTTTAGGAGGAATCAAGAAACAATATGCCAATTAACAGTATGCAAGCACTGGTAGGCTAACATCTTTATTGTGCTAGTTTGCAACTCTATTTTGAACAATCAATCCAAGGGGACACTTGTGTCAAAAATAAAACCTAGTGTATTCAATTGAAATAAGTTTGGAATCCAAAATATATTATCTAAAATGTGTACTAGATCCATGGAGTTGATGAAGCTGAAGAAGTTCAAACCAACCTGCTTGTCCTGGGGAATATTTGCCTTTTGTTTTGCTATGGCAACAGCACGAGAAAGCCCGCCAAGGGCATCAACTAGACCTCGTGAAGCAGCATCATTGCCAGTCCAGACTCTGCCTTGTGCAACCTCTTCCATCTTGTCTACCTGCAAGAAGAAGCATAAACTCCCATTATCTTTCATTTCATAACTTCATAAAATTTTCCCTCTCGAACACCAATGTTTTCTCTTGCTTCGATAGTATCAATTTTTAGGCAAGTGTAAAGCATACCGGCATTGACCTTGAGAATGCTGCCTTGTCTCGAAATTGCTCGTATGCATGCTGAGCAGACTTCGCAAAAAGTTCAGCTTCATCTGGTCTGGAAATTTATGCTAGTTAATTTTCTTCAAGCATTATAGTGTATCATAGGACAAACCAAAAAGCAAAGGAAATTGCTCTTGCCTCTGTAAGTGAAGTCAATGAAAAATGTAAAATGAACTTTATCTCAATGTATCTTGTAAAGATGGACCCAAATTTGTGTTTTTAAAAGACTAGCAACATAATATGAAGGGTTAGATGAAAGAGAACAAGACCTCCTACCTCAAAGGCCGTTGTTCGGCTGCAAGGAGCTCGGCATATTTACCTCTTGACAGAATCTCCTTGTTAAAGCCAAGCTTCTCATACAGTTTCCCCAAGTTAAACTTCCCTACAAGAGACAATTATGAGGACCATGAACACCGATAATTTATCAAGGTCCAATAAGTAGTAATTTAAACTTCCACATTGTCCCCAAATTGTTGTCATGGTTGTGCTCTATATCAGCAACTCTAAGCTCAAGTACAGAGAGGATTTTCTAAAAGAAAACCAAACCAAATACAGACCATTGTTCCTACTGGCTCTAGGGAAAGGAAGAGAACATTATCTAGTGGTTTTCACATATCTTTTAGCTATACTTACTAAACATTTGATATTAGGTTCACCTGTAACAACTCCAATTGAACCAGTTAAAGTTAAGTTTTCTGCAACAATGGTCCCTGCAGCCATTGCCATATAGTATCCTCCACTTGCTGCTACATCAGACATTGATGCAATAACAGGTTTTGATTCAGCCAAAAGTCTGATCTCCCTCCACATTCTGTACACGATAAACTTGAAGGGCTCAAAAAAGACCTAGTAGATACTTATCAAATCAGTAGACATCATAATTTAGTAAGACATCGTCTCATAATCATTGTGCATGTTCCTCTGCAAATACATGTTAACAAATAGTGTATGACTTTTGGCAGTAAGCTGCCAATTCAAACCACACTCAACAGCTACCAAAGATGCAATTATTTGTTTACCCATTTGATATGGCATAAGAGGCTTGGAAATGCTAGTATAGAGTTGATTGAAATGGACTACCCAATATTAGATTCTAAAAGGATAAGGCATGGCGAACACATTAAGTGGGTAAATAAGCCCATATTCCTTTCAACAGCTGTCAGCAGCATTGTTTAGTTCTTATGAAATGGTGGTCAGGACAAGACCATCATACAAAAATAATGTTGTTCCACAAAAACTGAATCTGACATTCAGGCGATCCTTTCCTATTGCGACAACAAAGTGTTTTTCTAACAAAGACACCGCTACCAAAGATGTGTGTTCTACATGTTTCCAAATCCTTGCATCAAATAAAAGGAAAGAGCGATTGATTCTAACTACAAGATGACATTTATGACATAATGTCAGTGAGATCAAAGTTTCAAATGAGTGTCATAACTCAGCAACAATGTCAAATTATTATAATTAAAATATTTACACATCAACTGGAAGAAGAAAAGGGAAAAAGAATTAAAACTGTAACATAAAGATTCAATTGTAGCAAACTTACAAATCAGAAGCAAGGGCATCACCCCCAGGACTGTCAATTCGAATAATGGCAGCTTTATATCTTTTTGATTCTAGCAAAAGTTAAAAAGAATTAAAACAATGAAGTGAATGAAAATCACCCAAGCACAGACAAGAAATGGTACGCTTCTAGCTGTAAAGATATAACAGTTAATGTGGCAAAGAAAAAATGCAGGACGTAGAGATGCTTTTAACCACTTTCTTTACCTTTTTGGGGTTATGATTTCTATCGTTTGATGAGAATAAGGATAATATAGAATTCAGAATGAAATAAGTGATTGAAGCTTAGGTCGAAGACAGGAAGACACAACGGACAAAGAAGTTTTACTGCTATGTAGTAATGAAGCTAACCCCTCTATTTTCAATGTTTTGGCTAATTCCTTCTAAGCTAGATATAAAACTAATTATTAGTTAAGCACACAATCTAAATTTTTCTAATACTACTAGTCTACTATAACCTAAATAGAATAATTAAAGACCATTTGCATCTAACCCATATTTAACTGACTCCAATTGACAGTCCGGCATTAGCTTTATGTATAATCGGTAACTCAAAAAGAAACTCAGAATAATTAATTCCAAAGCTGACATGCCATGATGGCCTAATTTTATATGCTTAACTGTTGAGAATCCAATTCCCTATGACTGTATAACACTATTTTTTTTAATGTAAGAAAGATGTACCTGTTATAAGAATTCAGATTGATCGCATTGCCTTGTTGCTTAATTCAAGAAAGGATTGGAATTGTTAAAATATAGGTGGCATTTTCTTCCCGTGGACAAAATCTGAATTCTATACATTTGCACAAACCTTGGGCTCAATCAACATCTATATACCTAAACTTTACCCACACAAGTTACCCAAACAACTGAAAAGATCATTTTCCAATGTGGAATATGTATCCAGAAACAAGAATCTATGTTAGGAAAGAGAGAAGGAAAAATAAAAAGAAAGAACAATGCCATCCTTGCTTAAATAACAACATTCAAGTCTGTGGAGAATTTGCACTTTGCATCACAATTCACAATAAACAGAAAGGAAATGAGTTAGCCGAGAAGAAAGATTCTAACCTCTGACACTTCGAATCTTCTCAATTAATTGTTCTGCAATGATACCAGAACCAGGGAAACTTAAAGGACCCCGAACACGTGTAATGCTACCAGAGGCTCTGATCACAGCTACTAGGTCTTTGCTGCCTGTTAAACCAAGAGTCCAGTTCCTAACTCGTGAATATTTCCTGCATATACAGTAAGGGATGAAAAAAATAATTTAGGTTTTACATCCACATCTTTACAGATACAAGAGATCACATTTAGAAATACAAAGTGATTATCATATATTAAGGATAAACAAGAACAAGTACAAGATCTGCAACAGTTTTTTGGTCATAAAGCGACAGATTCTCTAATGTTAAAAAGTAAGGACATTTGACCAATAGTACAGGCTACATAAACTTTGTTCTAACTGCAGACTTCACAAAAATACAGAGACTGCAACTTTGTAATTGAGAAAACTACAGATATAAAATTTAATGAATGAGGGTATTGCATCAAGAATCAGTGTTTGCCTGAGATATTTGGATGTCATATCAGCAGTTATGCACGTTTTATTATTCAAAAACAAAAATAGAAATATTAGACAAGGTTGAAAAACAGCCAGCATTAGCATAAGACCTTGAGTACGATTCAAGAACAACTGCATTGACAAAAATAAAGCTGGAAGATCCAATTTTTAATTTCCACTGGTCACAAATATTGGAGCAATAAAATTGTCAGGGAACTAAAATGATCCCCTAGCTGACTTGCATGCAATAGAAGCTATACAAATGCAGAAATACCTATAGTCAACCATAGGCAGAATTTTTTCCTTTTGGACACCCAGTTTTTGTTTCAACATTGAGATAATCTGCATGAAATAAGTTTCATTAAGATTCTAGAATTAACAAGAAACAAAAGCTTCCTGTATAAACGTAAGGAAACCAAGCATTTCCTATGCAGCTGGGCAGACTTGTCAAATGTAAAATATAGTCACATGCTTTACCATGCATTTTCAAGGTATAGAAAAGTTTACAAGAACTTCAATTATCACAGAATATATAAGTTCTCATTGGGCACAAAGCATAACACTGTTGGGGGTGTGGAGAAAAATGTACCAGCCATTAGTGTAAAACTGCATTTTCACAATTTAAATTTTCGGAAACTCTTTTTGGTTTCACTGAGACTAACTCATATTGAAAACACATCGCACTTCTGAAAAACCTAGGAAAAAATTTTGTGTACCTCATCATCATATTGTATTTTTGTTATAAACCCCTCTTCTTTTAGTTTTTCTACTTCATAAACTCCTCCATTGATGAAATTCTCCATATCCTCTCTTTTTTTCCCTGCAAAAATTTGAAGAAGCCAGTGAATCTCACATATTATGGGATCAAGGAAAAGACTAAGATAAGAAGAACCTTTTGTGGAAGAAACTTTATCCAGCCAATTCCCATAGATATTATCAAGTATTGCAGTCAGCATTTCACAATTCTCTTCTGACATAGTTTTGCGTGTTAGTTGATCTCCAGCACTTTTATATTTACCAATCCTTTGCACTTCTGGTTCAATTCCAACATTCTCCAAAACACCTACAGAATGATTGTGTAATGAGGATCAGCTGCAAATGTGCGTCACAATCTTCATATGAAAAAAAGTTTGAGAGAGTGGAAAGTACAGTAAAGAAAATTTACTCTAAACATGACTGTCATTGCAGAATGGATGTATGGGAGCACCTCAGGAGCAAAAACAGATTAGAAGAATTACAAGGTGCACAAGTATCCAGGAGCAGTCCCAAAAGATGAAGAGAAAATGCAAACACCATGGATTGCATATTTTAAGGATCATTTCTCAGCAATGAAATCTTAGCTCTTGATATTTGATGGTCAAATTCCTTTCGATTAGTTTCTAAGAAAATTAAAAAACGGCCTGTCAACACTTCTGCAACATCTGACTTATAATAGAATCTAAGCATCTAATTTATCAAAAGCTTCCATTATCATAGCTCACACCAAGATGAAACTTCACTTACTGGAATTTTGTGAGAGCATACAACTAACTTTTGTTTTCAGTGACCACAATTTCAAAGGTCCTAGTTCTTTCCATCTTTATGACCATTTTCAAAGCACTAATGAAATATTTATCATAATCCAAGATAAACTCCAGCATGAAGATCAGATATCCAATGACTACTAATCCATTTATTCAAGTGACACTTCAAGTAATGGTATGCCAGCAGGGAGACAGTAATATACACACCGTAGCAAGCTCGCTGAATGACTCATACTATATGATGAAGAAAAAATATTTCAACCAGAAAATACAAATTTCCTGCTCAAAGGGCAGTTAATTGACAAGACTAATCTTGTGAACAACATAAACCCACTTTTGATTAAGTGATCAAACAGTAATAAGACGATACCCTTTTTCAAATGATAGCCTTCCAGCAATGAAGCTATTGACCTATGTTTAAGCGGAAAAATGACAAGATGCAGCAGACTTAATCATTTTCAGCAGCATATGATCACTTCACTGAAAACAACTGGTTTCAACCTTTTCCCAACTTGAAGATCACCACAGACAATTAAGGTTCCATCATGTCTCCAACATTTGGGAAATGTAAAAATAAAACAAAAAAAGAAGAAGAAAAGCGTGCTTTACTAACCTCGGAGAAAAGATGCTTGAACAGTCAATCCATACAGAGAAAAATAAGCACTTGGCGGGGCATATAGCTCATCACAGGCACAGGCAAGATAATATTCTTTCTCTCTACAAGCAGGGACATATCCAATGATGAATTTACCTAGCAGTACCATGGAACATAAAATCATTTTTGTTATAGTTGTTGCAGGAGTATGTCTGTCAGCTATTGGTCATTCGCAGAGTAGTACTCATATATTTCCACCCATTGATAAAGACTGGCATATATATTTGTGAAGTTGAAAAACGTTTATATTCAGAACCAAAAAAATCTTACATGTCGTAAAAGGTATCGATGATCTACACATCCAGAAGTAGTTGACTGAAATAATGTACGGAAAAAAAAACTGATCCTAGAAAATAATATCTCATTACAATGCAAGATATCTTCACACAGGAAACTGATAAATGCCCAAATATCATATACATGGAAGAAAAGCTTAAGTAGTAACAAGATGATGAACACCATATTCTAACACAAATGTGGGCAAACGCACTCATTAATGGAAGCCCACCAGGCATTGCATGGAGCTTCAATGCATAAAACACCAGTTGGTATATTTCGAAAAGAATTGCATACAAATGGGAGAAAAAAATATTTATTGCAGCTAACAACTGGAAAATTAAATTAGAAAATATTTATAACTTATTCTTATCTGCACCTGATTTCTTGAAATTGAGAATGTGCCTCCGAATTTCTTCGACTTTAGCCCATCCACAATTCAAGGACTCAATGTGGAGATAAACACCAGAAATACGAGGATCATATGCAGCTTTAACAAGATTCTCGCAAATTTGAGGCAGAGATAGGCCCGAAGAGAACCTGCTCTTTAGCTGATCACTTATCTGACATTGAACCGCAACAAAACTCAGAAAAATTAGAGAATCAAACACTCTGTAAGTGATAAAGTGGCAGTTCCAACTGTGAAAGAAGTAGGGAAAAAAAAGAAAGAAAAAAACCTGGCCTCGAAGTTTCATAGTCAAGACACTGCCTTTACGAACCCGTTCCCAAGGGAAGGCGACGAGCATTCGAAGCTTAACAAGAAAACGTTCCCAAGCTCCAAATTCTCTAAACTGAAAATCACCGCTTGGATAATCCCCATCAGAACTTCTCTCATCATTTTCATTTTGTTTAGCTTCAGATTCTCCACTCGCTTTCGCTTTCTCTTCTTCGGAGGTGGAGGAGTCGAAAGCGTGAAGAGAGAAGGTTCTGCGGTGAAGCAAGAACGGAACGGAAAAAAAGGGAGCGGGAGAATTGGAGATAAGGACGCGGTGGTGGTGGTGGTGGTGACGGAGGTTGGAGGAAAGGAGAGTGAAGGATAAGTGGGGCTTTGAGAGGGCAGAAGCAATGGCGCGGGAGCGGAGAGGAGTGAAGTGAGGAGCGTGAAGAAGCAGTAACTTCGACATGTCTGTTATTTAAATCAAAGACTCAACTGAACAGGTGGAGTGAGAGAGAAAAGGAGAAGAAAAGAAGAGAAGAGACTGGCAAAATGGCAAAGGCCCATCGATGACAAAAGGTCATGTTTTGTGCACGTCATAAAATAACCAATTTCAATTGCTCAGCCTCAACTCAAACACGTTGTAAACTTCTTTGAGTCGCTTTTAAATCTCGACGTACGAATATACTCTAGAATTTGGTATTGGATTAAATTTTGATAGGATAGATTAATGTCGAATACTATTTTAAATAATTTTTAAAATTTATAAAATAGTCTTTAAATTTTTTAAAAATTACAAAATAGTTTATTATCATATTAAAAAATGATCGATACAGGCTGGTATTGACTTGTATTTAAATCTGATACAACTAACCTCAATTTCGTATCGATTTTGATCCGATACGTTACGTATCAGCTAGTATCAACCAGGACATACTGGTATCCAAAACACTGCAACATACAATAATACATAAAGTAATAAATTAAATTCGGAGTTGAGACAGGAATTACGAATATGTAATTGAAATCAAAATGAAGTTGAGAACTAATTATAAACTTTCATGGGCTTTTGTCATTGGACCAAAGTTGCGACATGCATTGGTTTCTAGTATTCATTCAAGTATTCGTTTTAACTTCAAGAAAATGTTAGGAGTTAATTGTCTGAAGATATTAATACTAGGCCTCGTTTACCCATTTTTACTTAAATTTAATTAATTTAAAAAATTATCTAAACAGATACTAAATTATTTATTTTATAATGTTCAAGTATCAATTGAATGCTCTTAATACGAAGAATAAAATATCTTTTAATACTAATTTATTATTTTAGTTAACTCCTTAATATTTAAAAATAAATAAATGAATTACCATTCAAATATAAATTATATCTTATATAATCAAGATTTAAGAATTTTTAAAACCATTACTATCGCATCATAAAACAATTCTTTTGGAAATTGAAAACAAATGTGTGTTAAAAGCTTTGAAAGGGGTTAACAATTACAACTAGTAACATCGCAAGTAAAAATCAAGGATATACTCCTTAATCTTCGTACCAAAACCTATTTGAAGTAAACTAACAAGAACTGAACATAAAGAAGAGAAAATATACAATGATCCATCCCTAAGTTGCACTTCACTCCAAAAAATATCACTTAGACAATTAACTCAACCACAAACATGCTGCTAAAGTTCATTAAGTTCTAAAATTGTAAGTTACTTTCAGTTCAAAGAAAATGATATGAGCCTGTCTATAATTAAAACAATAGGAGCCTGTTATGTGATAGGATCCTATATAAACGAAATGAGTATGTTAAACGATAAAAAAAACTTGTTAAACAATAGGAGCCTACTAAACGAAAAGTTATATTAAAAATAATTTAAAACATAATGCGCCTGTTAAAACTGAAAAGAACCTCTTGCAAGTTAAAAATAGAAGGAGCCTGTTATAAAGTGGATGAGTCTTTTGCTGAAATAAATACACATACAATATAATGCAAAAATTTGAAAGTTAAGAGAAGAGAGAGGATGCAATCAATTTATACTGTTTTGTTTTACAACTCAAGTCATGTCCAGTCCCCAAGTATTTAACTTGAATGTTTTACTATAAAAACCAAATAGTAATTTGACGAGCCTCTTTAAGTTCACAAGTACATATTTTTCAAGGTTCTCTAACCTTCCACATGTATAATAAGCTTCTAAAAGCTCAAAGAAGAATAAAATGTAAAATCAAAATTAAGTTCTCAAATAACAATTTCTCTATTGATACAGTGATTTCACTTTCTAAGGCACAATAAGAATGATTTGACTCTCAAGAATACAAATACTGCTCAAGTGTTTCAAAAGTCTATGTATGTTCGTTACTTCACAAGTGTTGTTGCTTTTCTTTAAATAGTCAATTTCTTTAACTAGCCATTGTTTCATCTTAATTCTGAGTTGACTTTGGATTTTCAATATCATCTCTGTTGGAACAAAAATTTCTGTAGCTAATTGTTTGAAATGATAAGATCCTCCTAGATGTTAATAAGGAAAGTTTACTAATAAGGTTCCTGCAAGAAAGGACCGTTATCTATACACGGAAATAAATCCAATTTGAATTTTGAAATATTATATAGTTATCATCAAAATCATTAAATATAAACCTTGAGCTAACAATCTCCCCCTTTTGATGATGACAAACAATAATAGATATATTTTT
>JANIPN010000007.1:28123158-28137262 GCA_027478595.1 Erythroxylum anguifugum
CAATGACAGCCCAAAACTTAGGCCTCTAAAGTTTGATTATTTCTGTGCTTATCAGCTGAGTATCCTTCCTTCCTTTAGGTTGGGATCATCCTTGGATTGATTTCCGACGAGGGAGAGGCTTATAAAGGAACATTTCAACTAGTACCTGCAAACGAAAGGAGAAACCAGAAAAAGAAAACCAGAAACCAAACAACAAAGAACCCAATTTACCTACTCTCAGTGTTTATGCAGAGTTGCTCCATTACTTGGAAAATCACTTTAGAGTTGATGCTCCCCACTTCCATGGCTTTGCTTTGAAGGTTCGGAGGTTTCTCTCTGACCATAAGTTATAAACAACAACAGAAATCAGGATAGAGATTGTGTTTAGGTTTAGATTTCGGTGGCTTTGGCTTTAGGTGAACCAATGTTGGATAGATTGGAGATTTGCCAGATTTGGGATGTTCAGTTGAAAGTGGCTAAGGCAATGTTTCCAAACTAAATTTGAAAAGGAACATTCAAAGAAAAGGTGGCTAACAAATTCATTGTCCGAAGAGCAGAGTGAACAATGGTTTGGAATAAAAGTATAAAATAGTCGATCTCTAGTTTGTAGTTTATTAAGAAAAGCTAACCACAAGATAAAAGCATACCTTGGGGTTATACCTTTCTGCCATACCAATTTATACCAAGGTACTCTCAGAGAAGGAGGTCTCATCAGGTGTAAGCTGAAGTATTTGTGTAGGCTTTTGTGGAGCTAGGCAACCATTCTAACCTATCCGGTTGAGATTCATTAAGTTGATAGGGTAAAGGATCGAGCATGCGAATGACCTCAATTGTAGCTCCTTGCCAATTCCATACATTGTCATGAATAAGATCAGCTACTTTGGCATGCAGTGGGAGTTCTTACCCATTGATAAGTCTTGGGGAAACCAGATCCTGCAGTAAACCTCTGGGATGCCACGAGTCCTGCCATAAGAAAGTTGTTAACCCATTCCCTATCCTAAATCTGAAATGGTTCCCAATAATATTCCTAACTTGAAGTAGTTTCCTCCAGCTCCAAGAGCTATTGCTAGTTGGTTGGGTGCTCCAGAAATTCTGACGTCTAAGAATAATAGTGTGAACCCATTTAATCCATAAAGCTTCCCTGTCATTAAAAAGGATCCAGATCCTTTTGCCTATCAAAACATGATTTCAAGTTGAAAGATGTTTAATTCCTAGACCACCCTCATTTTTTAGTTTATAAAGGTCAAACCACTTAACCTTGGCATGAGTTTTTGTTACTACCTTTCCAGACCACAAGAAGTTCCTGAACTTAGACTCTATTTCTTTGAAGTGGGTGCTATAGATGAATTGATCTCTAGCAATTTGTTGGAAGCAGGTTTTCCAGATAATACTAAGAGATCTTCGAGCACCCAATGTGGAATATTTTCTGACTCGTAATGATAAATAAATTCAACTTTTTAAGTGCCTCACCCATTTGGCTTAGGGGAGTTTTAAAACTTCGCAGCTGCTTGACATTTGCGACCATAAAATCCCCCAATACTGATCAGTTTTCAGTTAGATAGCTGAAGCATCAAACAAGTCAAATGTTAGAATATGGTTCAATTAGTAGCCTTGTTCATTTTTTCTGTTTAAATGAATTCTGTGGTATTTATTGAACATGTATAATGTGAACTGATGATGAAACATGAAGAAGAAATATGTTGGATAGGCTTGGTCGAAATGATGGAAGAAGAAATGGATTAATGTGATGAGTTATATAATTATGATGAATATGGCTTAAATGAAGGGAATTGGATTGAATGGAGTGGTGAAATGTGTTGTTGATTGGAAGTATTTGTTATATAACAAGATAGGAGCATGAATTACCATGATAAAGCCTTGAAAATATGACTTGAAAGTCATGCACATTAGGTGTTTGATAAAATGTCTAAGTGAACTTGGCTTAGTATTTAAGGATTCGTAATGATACACAATGAAAGCGGCTTTCATGTTTACTTAAAGTAAACTTGAATTGTTGCTTGAATTGATGAATAATGGCATAATGTGCTTGGATAAAAATGTGCTTAATTATGTTTTGAAATGAGTAAGTATTGGATTAAAGGTATTAAATGCCATAGAAAATGCAAAAGAAAAGCTAATGTGAATAGTAAAGAAATAACCGTGTGAGAAGTTTAATGATCGAATCCTATAACTTAAAGAGAGTGATATTGTGTTTTATACACTTATGTGATGAGGTATAAATATGAAATATATGTTTGAGTAATAAATACATTGTATATTTTTTTTAATGTATAAAGGCTCGGAAGTTGTGAATCAAGAAGCTCGTACCGAGGATTGTTGAAGTTAAAGGAGTCTACATCTTTTTTTGAGGTGAGTTGGGAAAACCATATTTCTCAAATGTGATTAAAACATCTGCATGATGACTTGTATGTGAATTTTGAACCTAGGTAATGCATAGTATAATTTAATCTTAAATGAATGCTATTATACTTGTGCATTTAATAAATGACTAAAAACAAGGAAAAATAACAACCTCCGGTAGCCTAGTAATGGTTAGGAGACTTATTTAATATATCTAACATATCCAAGATTTGAATTTGGATAGAAAGTTGAAAGCTTCCAAGGTTTAATCAATAAGGACCAACTTAAGGTTTCAAACATCTTATGTAGGTTAATTTTGATGGCACAATTTTTGTGGTGAATTCTTTTTTGAATAACCTCTAAATAATTGTTGTGCTATTTAGGATATTTTCCCCAATGTAGCACCCTCCCAAGAAAGCAACCTGAGCTGGATCTTTCAATGGAGCTATAGATCTTTTTAGTTTTTTTGCTAGCATGTTAGATGTAGAACTGGACTGGAATCCTAGTAATTTCTTGAAGTGTATGTCAGTGGCTTCCTTCAATGATCCTACGAAGTCATAACACCTCCTGGTCTAGTAGGTTATTAATTTTGTTGAGATTTTGCCTATCCATTTAGATTTAAAAGAAACCTTGATCCAACCATTATTCTTCACTTGGGTGAACACTAATAGCTTCCTGTATATTCTCCATCATATCTTTTGCTTGTGAAATTTAAGACCTTGCGTCTGAGTTAATGGGAAGTTTCAAAAGTTTGATTCCTTCTTAATCAATCCAAGCTTTTTGATACAATTATTTCTTAACTGAAGTTTAAGAGAAAAGGGATTTTTTAAAAAAAAAACTGAAATTAGAATAAGCTTTTTTGAGAGCAATATGGTTTTCATAAATTATGAAAACTGAAAGAAATCAAACAAGCAGAGTTTTTTATGAATCTGAAAACAAAAATGAAAAATATAAATAAAAACAAACAAGCCCTCAGCTATTTGAAGAGTCAGATGAGTTTCGGGCTTGTCTTTACACCTTAGTCAGCTCTCAATCTCATTCTATCGAGAAGAGTATCCATTTAAGCATCACCATTGTTTGATCTCTACTAATTACTTACCAGGGTTCTGTGTCTCAAGTATGCTGTCCTCGTCATATCATCATAATGTTAAATGTCATTAAGCTTACAACTCAAACCAAGAAGTTATAGTCTATGATTAGTTGTTGTACTCGCAACTTTGGATCAAATGCATTCTTGGCATAATTTGTAAAGTTTGAGTGTGTCTGCAGGAGCCATTTTGGAAATTTAGTTGAAGATTACAGAATTAGCGGATCAAGACAATGCGGGAGATATGATAAATTCAACATTTGATTCTATAACGACTACTACACATGACAGCAGCCTGAACATGATATAGAAAACTCCATATATATAATGTCTAATCTGTACCAAATAGAATCAGAATATGTGCAGAACAATGAGGAACAACAATGTCATACTCTTTCATATGGAGTCCATAATCTCACTACACAGCCACGCCCTTGAATCCCTTTTGAATAAGTTTAAGATATCATCCGTTTGTGCAGTTTGACATTCAATCATTATGCTCAGTCTCATCTTCACCTTCAGAATCTGTGAAATCAAAGACAATTTTGATTTGTTAATTGTTTGAAGATTTCGAGGATTAATTTTAAGTAACAGAAGCATAATAGTTGCCTTCTATTGGCTTAGTGCTCATCAGTTCTTAACTCATACTTCACTTCAACCACTAGTGTAATTGCCAATGTGGTAATGATTCACAAAGAAATATGCTGCTTACCTGATCGTACATCATCGCTAACTTGGCCTCTTGCTTTAATTTGTTCTATCAACATTTTAACCATCAAGATCCACCAATAAATATTCAGAACCAGCAAGCAATACAAAAGTGTGTTAAAAACATAATAACAAATGGTTCCTTGCAAAGCGTGCTTCTCCTTGTCCAAGTACAAAAGAACTTGGTAACTGGTAGTAAGGGAAAGGGAAAAAGCAAAGAAGCAAATTAGTAAAGAAAATATATAACTGAATGCTTAAGAATTCTCTTAATTACTTCCAACTTACATGGTAAAAGATGACTAACCTGGTGCTCCGTAGTACCAAAAGTGGAAAGCAGATGATACGAAGCATGGTAAAAGTGAGAATGAGGAGAAGGAAAGAAATACTTGCAATCCCTTCAAAACCGCTGTATTTAGACATCTTCCCTATTTCCAGGAAAAGGTCACAACCATCATGAAGCAGCAAAACCATCGCGCCAACGCGGCCAAATCTGCCATATGTACCATACAAGGAGGAGAACCAAATGTCAGCATCTTCTTATGCAAATTTTTCATTAGCAATTGGATATGTTTTATAAAGAGAAAGTTTTAGCAACTCTTACAAGACTATTTAATGTAATATCAAACATGGATGGATGATTCTTTTTTGTTGAAACAAACCTAAATATGTAAGAAAGGACAATTAGAGTTATTGATGCCATATGGTGAGTCATTGACACAGCAAAGTCCGAGCGCTTTGTCTCCCAAAATAAGAGAGCAAATATGGAGTATGTGTAGAATCCAGCACCGTAAGCGTATAATGCCTTCAACTTCAACCTGAACAAAAAGAAGCAAGACATTTAAACAAGAAAAACTCGAAGTAATTGATGCAAATTATAGGAGGAGAGGAAGCTATATAGAATGGTTACGAATAAATGAATATGAGGCACTGGCAATTCAACAATGTGAGTAGCTAAATTGATACCAAGAAATTTTGATTTGGTTAATGAGTAGTGAACCCACTTCATTTTGAGGTCAGGCCAAGTTTGATCTCCTGATCCCACCCAAAAATACTTAGTATTTCTGAACCATGGCTCGTTGTAGGAGACAGTAAGAGCAAATAGTTCTGCTGATAGAAAGTAAACACATTTCCAAGCTGATTCTTTAAATTTGTTGATTTTCTTCCTCCTCGAATGCATCTCAACGTGAACTTTTTCTCCAAACATCAATCTCCTTGCTATTTTCTGCATGCATCATGGAGGCGCAAAAAGTTTTTTCTCAGGATGGCATAGACACCAAGTGCCAAGTATTGGAGTCAATTAAGGGGAAAAGTAGAAAACCTCAAAGACATAAGTGTCAAGATAAAGCCTGAGTGTTGGGAAGAGGAGTGCGACGAGGGGAATAAGCAGGAGGTCTTTAGCCTCAGGATACGATTCAGCCTCCCAATTTACAAAACCATCGCGTCCCACCAAGACGTCCATTATTATCAATCAAAGAGAGGAGTACGATAGTGAAGGAGAAGAGCAACAGGAGAACATTAACTATTGATTTTCAGAAGACCAGTTTGGTTGGGTTTGGAAGACAGACAAACAGACAGGTAAAGCAATAACAGGGGAGGGGCGGGTTTGGTTGGTTTCGGAAGAAAGACCCGTGAAGCAATAGGGGATTGCTCAGGCGTTTCCTGACTCTTCCCTGGATATGTGGAACACATTCACTCGAGAAAAGTCAACTACAGCCGCCCTTACCTCTCATTCTCGGATCATGTAATCCGACCCATTAAGCTGTTTAATGGGTCAACTTGCTTCTTTTGGTGCAGGGGATAAGAAGAAAAATATAAAATAAAATAAAATAAACTAATGCAATAAGAAGGCAATGGACCTTTTATCATTCTGAAGCAACGATCGCAATCTTAGAATCGAATTGTCCTATAGGACTAAACGCTGATCACTCAACGATCCGATCTTAGTTAGGAAATTTGCACATTGGTTGCCTTCGCGAAGGATATGAGAAAGAGAACAAGACTAGTCACGAGCAAGCAAGCTACGAATGTTGTCGATAAGACTAAAATATGGATGAGTAAGCGAGCAGGAGTTGTTTATCAAATGGATTGCCTCCTGCGACTTAGATTCCACGAGCGCTTTTCGGTGACTATAATCCCAAGCCAAATGTAGTACACGGCGGATAGCTTGCAACTCAGCATTGAGATTGGTGGCAGGCCAATAAATCCCGTAAACCCCAGTGTCCAATGAGAACGATTATCGCGCATGATACCTCCAAAACTAGCGTTATCAGGATTACCACGGGAGTTGTCATCTACATTGATCTTCACGAACTCAGTCGGAGGGGCACACCAAGAAATCCATTTATCCTCCCTCTGGATGTAATGGTGGAGAGAAGACGTGTAAGTCATAAGACAGTCCCGTACAAGGTTTGTGTGCCACCGAAGTTGTACAATAGTCCATATAGTATTGCGGTGAATCACCGTCTGGTTCCTGGCACACCAAATATTTCAGATACCAACTAGAAACTTAAGAACACACTCAGGTGATAAGGTCGGATCCAAAGCATAAATGTCTGTCCAATCATCCATGTTACATCGAAGGAGGGATTCGCCAACATCAGTAATGAGGAAGCGCTATAGTCCCAAAGAGCGTGAAGAACAGATTCTTGCCTCCTCCAACATCGGCAACACAGAGGAGATTCGCTCATACCGTGGTTATACCACGAGATTTATAGGCTGAAAATGAAAAAGCAGGTATGTTGGACCGTTTTGCTCCAACAGCCAACATTTAAGAATGAAAATACAATGGTGCCTTTTGAATTTAACAAGTGTTGTATGTATGTAAGAGCTTTGCATAAATCATTAACAACTCACGTTTTATTTCCTTTCACAAGCTTTTTTTTTTCTATTAAAGAAAGCTGGAGCAACAATATTTTTCAAATAAAAAAATTATTCGTAAAAAAATAAAACTTATATATTTAAAATAACACAATATTTATTTATTTATATACATAAGAATAAACAGATAATAATATGAAATAAAGATAAGATATCCACAATTTCACTAAATTTGGACACTAAAATTAAAAAGATAAACTATAAATTTATAATAAATTTGTATCAACTTTAAAAAACATGTTTTTTTGAATAAACATAAACTAAATTTAGAATAAGTAAAACATAAGCTTATTTAAATTAGATTGGTTTTTTAAATAAAAAACTAAATTTACAAGATTTATAACTTATATTAACCAATAAAGAATAGTATTTCTTCACTATAATATTTTGTACATGTAAATTTTAAATAATAGTATATTAAAATTTAAATGTATATCGATATTTTCACTTCTTAAACATATACATATGCATATATATTAACCATTGTTATTTTATATCCCTTTTCCTATCGGTCATAATAAAATAAGATATTTTTTAAGTCATACCGTTATAAGTTAATTTATTCATAAACAACTAATACTAGTCAGCTAATTTTACCAAACATCTTTTAATAAATAGCTGATGTTAGTGGCTGGTCAAATCAATTAATATACTCTGTTGTTAGCTAACCGCTGATAGAATCAGCTAATAGCTAATGCAATCCGCTGATTGTCAATATGGATAATACTTTAGGTATATCTAGTAAATAACTTCACTTGTTTATTCATTCATTTCATACTCATTTACCACTTTATAATAGATCGAGTAAAACTATCACTTCTTTTGGTATAACATTACTAATCACTTATTTTTTCTTTTAATGTACATCATATCGATATTCATATTTTAAACATTGTCAACTCATTTATCACCTAGAAAAATCACTTAAACATGTCTCTTTTTTATTAAAACTTAGCAATAAAAGTGATTACTTATTTGAAAAGGTATTTTTTTATATGTTCGACAAAATTCTTTTAGGATAAAATACACAAACCTCTATTGTAATTTAATTAAGAAATCTTAGAAAAACTTCTTAATCTTTAAAAATTTAATAATTAATAAAAAAAATTAAAAAAAAAACTATGATGCAAGTAACCATCTAAACATCAATAAACTACATATGTTTAAAATTAAATAGCTGTGACAATACTATGCTAGCATTTAAATCAACTCACAACTGCAAACTACACCAAGAAGAGAATATGTCTGCAGCCCTTTGAACAAGGAACTTCTCTCTGCTTTAATATATTGTTACCACTTTACTGTTCCGAAGCTTGAACACCCACACAATCAACATAGTACGTCCCAGGTTGCTCTTTGCAAGGCCTGTGGCACCCCGCAGTATTGCCAAAATAAGATCCTTTCAGTTACGCATCAACTTGCTAAGTTTGCAATTAACTTGTCGACGTGAATAAGAATATCGTCAATGCGAGGGCGGACTGTTGCCTGAGGCTGAAGCATCCATGTAACGAACTTTCGGAGAGTTTCTGGATATGCAGGATTTGGTCCAGCTGGCCACTTTATTTGTGCATTTACAACAGCCAATTGTAGGCTCCCACCAGATTCTCCGAGAGCATACTCGAATGGAGACACCCCATACCTGTTAGAAATCAGCTATAAATTGTTGAGCACAGGAGAGCAACTGTAAACACAAGGAAATAGCCTGAAGCTTTAGGTACTAACCAGTTTCATTAGTGAAACTACCATCCATGAAAAGAAATAACACTAGGTACATGAGAAAAACAGTATGTCTAAGTGGCCTGAACAAAAGTAAGCCTTAAAGTTGTTGAGATATCATGTAGTAGAGGTAAATTTTCATACAAGGTGTAGCTTCTTTGAGATTTTTGTCAGTTTCAATTGTTTTATTATAGATGTATTATATTGTCCAACAATTGTTCATTACTGTACCTAAAATGGTGTAGCAAAGAACTCATGCAAAGTTGAAAGTTCTCCCAAGAAATTAAAGCAATTATTGATATTTCCTATTCCATCCAGCTATTAAGGATCTAGTTAGTTTGTGCTCGTGTTCCTGGCTACAAAAACATAATGAGGTAAATTGTCAACCTATATTCCACATATGGGCAAAGCAAGAAACATTGTAAAGCGTTCGAAAATATAATTTTTCTGAGAGTAGTTCTGGGCTTCCTCAACAACGGAATATGCAATAGTTAAATCATAAGCAGTCAACCATCAGAATTAAAAAGAGAAAAAATGGAAAGAAAAATATAATGGAAGTTCCTCATAATAAGCAATGATCACAGTTGAAGAAAGGAAAAATTGTCCTCACATTATTGCATATAGTGTGCATCCTAGTGACCAAACATCAGTTCTTTCATCAATGTCTGCATGACTAGGACAGTCCCACAGCTCAGGAGCTCTGAAAGGTGCTGAACAATGCTCAGCTGCCCATTCCTATTCACCCATCAGCCACAATATAGTAAAAATGATCTTTCACTTGCACCGAGTGTACCAGATCATGAAAGCCAAGGCAATTTCGATTAAATGGAATGACTCTTCAGAATAACTTAAAATATGAAGATATCCTCACAATGTGAAGGTATAACACAGTACGAAGTATTCCAGGGATATAAAGAAGAGGAGGACATCGAAAAGAAAAAGGAAGAAAGTACATAGAAGCACCTGCAACTGTAGAGCTTCAGAACGTGATCTAATTTGCCTCCTTGCAGGTCGAGCACTGCCAAAATCCATCAAAATTGCAAGAGGTGGCTGACCTTTCCTGTGTGTTAGAAGAACATTACCAGGTTTGACATCATTATGCGCATATGGTGGATCAAGGTTGTGCATATGTTTGAGACCGGCACAAAGCTGCATATTACAGGTTTTTACCAGTTAAATAAGTAAAAGAGTAAAAAGATTGGAAGCATATAAACAGGCAGATCCCACGTTGTAAATGTTTAATGCTAAGAACAAAATGTGAATTAACTTGAACAGAAAGGCAGACTGAGGAAGCACGTAAAAGTAGCCCATCAACATATATCAAGTATTATAACTATTAGCAGTGTTGTCTACATGTCAAAAGTTCTCTTCAAACTAGAAAACTGGCGTTTCAGTACGACAAAGGGGTGCTCTATTACCTGGCGGAATATATGAAGAACGTCAGAAGTGGAGAAGTGCTCCTTCTTAGCTTTCATAGCTTTGGCATTGTCCAGTAAAGTTCCATCCAAGTGAACTGGAAATAACAAATAAGCTTCGTGGCTCCAAGATCCTTCTTGACCAGTCTAGACAACAATCGATATAAATCAAACCCATCATAACAAATCCATTTACACGACAAATTTGAACCGAAAGTTAACACAATGGCAACTTAAATTTAATCCCAACCAAAGCAAGTCAATATGTAAATCACCAGATTTGTTTCAAACCTTAACAGCAATAATAGCATGATCAAGAAGTGGAAGCAAATTGGGGTGACTAAAGAGCGAAGACACACGGATCTCTTCTCGAACCAACTCCAATTGATCATTGGTTTGGATCAGAACTTTCTTCATTGCATAAGTTCCGTCATCTAGATTTAGCAATCTAAATCAGAGAAAATTAAAAAGAATCCAATAATTAATTGAATCAGATCACGTACCAGAGAGATGAGATTTTTCCTTGAGCTTGCTGGCGAGCCCAGAAGTAGATGAAGAATCGGAGAGGAGCTCTTTGACCAAGTAGACGAAGGCGAATCCGCCTTCTCCCAGCTGCCTCACGATCCTGAACCTGTTCTCGTTGATCCACACGTCTCCTCCGCCGTTCACAGCGTCGTACAGCGCATTGAGCCCCGAGAACGAGCAACCCATCCCCACTCTCTCTACCGACAAATGAAGAACTCCTCCGTGACAGTGTCTCTCTCTGTATCGATTTATATAGTAACTGAAAATAGAAAATGCCTTTAAGCTCTCGTTCCCCTCTCCTCTCTCGATCTACTCTGCCTAACAACACTTAACAATTCAGTTGCAAATTTATTTTATTTCTTATATTTATTTTACTTGCCTCATCTTTTCCAATTCCATCCCTACGGAACACGTCACGTCATAATTAATTATTTTTCTAATAAAATTAAAGAACAATAATATAGTAATTTCCTTTTGCGCTTTGTTAAAATACACTAAATAATAGTTTTCTATTAAAAAAAAGGAGTTTCTTTGGTACTGTAATGCTAATCTCAACATGAATCAATCACGGAGGCAGACGGTCCAGTGTTGCACTGATTTTTTTTAAATTATTAAATATTTTTTATTTTATATATATATATATATATTAGAACGAAGTTATTTAGGGGTTAATAGTGCAATGAACTTTTTAAAATTTAAAAAATTAAATATTTAAATCTTTCCACCTTAAATTCTTGACTCCGTCGCTAAGATAAATGCTTACTTCACGTTCAAGTCTTCTTTCGATAACTAAAAAATGTCAAATGTCTTCATGCAGATCAAAGAGATCTAGATTGATCTGACCCTCGGGAAACTAAATTCAAAGTCATTGACTCAAATATAGTATTATAATCGGAGGTTGTGCTTATTCAAATGAATGAAGAAGAGAGCAATTTGGTCGGGGGATGAAACGTGATGCACACTGAGATTGGGAAGGATCATCATATTAATATTCAGAACAAGTTGGTGAGTAAGGTAATGGGAGTGAGAAATCTAGTCTAATATAAACCATGTTTTATTGATCATACCAACCTTCTGGTTGCTGATTCATACTTAGGTTGGGATTATTGGTACACTCTCAAAATGCTTAAGATCTATACAGATGGTTTCACAGAAAAGAATGTGATTGGTGAAGGTGGCACGAAATTATGTAAAGTAGAATTTTGTAAGAAATTATCATCTAGGTCGAAGCCAGTACCATCATTTAGACAATGGGAGAACTCTTGATCTTAAAATACTATTGGCTTCCTTTTGTATGTGTATCCTATAGGTCTTTTATTTTTAGGAAGATGAACAAGCTGCTATGTTTGGTTCTTATATAAAGACTCCATTTCCTCCACTATATCATACATTAATGTAAACTTCTTTTAACTATTTATAGACTCTTAAAAGGTAAATGGATTTCCATTATTGATGATCAATACTAAGGTTACTAAGTCTTCCTAACCATATCTACTTAGGTTCTAATTGTTCACCTTGCTCTATCTGTGGCAATATTGTGACACTCATCTTCACTTGACACAGTTCTTCTTTCTCCTAAACTAAAACTTCCAACCCCCTTAACATTTGTTTCAAGTTGTTCTAACTCCACTTGCACCACCTTTGAACTAATGTTGCCCTCTTCTAACATTGGTATATCTTCTTCATATGTTTGCATCAACATATACTACTTATCAAATGTATGCATTGCTACTAATCTCCATCTTATTTGTAGCTTGATCATAGGATTTGTCCATCTTAACACCTTTTTGATAATTAATTAAGATATATCTTTGACTTTGGAACAAAATTGACTTTTTATCACCAAAAATATGCATATAAGTGGGAAAACCATTTTCAACCTAGAAAACCCAAATTATTTCTTATCCACTGTTCCTTTTAAAATTTTCAATTTAATAAAGTTTGTTGTGACTTGTTGATGAGGTAAGACGTCATAATCATTACTCCAACCCAAAAACTTTTAGGAAACTCTACATTTAGATTTAAGCATCTGACCTAGTTATAAGTCTATTCATCCTTTTTGGAACAATATTCTATTGTGGTGTTTTATAAACTGTATAGTAATTTTAGATACCATGCTCATTAAATTTTTTTTTGAAGTGTGAGTTTAGTACTATTTTCTAATCTAAAATACTTGATCATTTGGTCCATTTGGTTATCGACCTCTACTTTCTATGCCTCGAATTTTGCAAAGGCTTCATATTTTTGCTTTATAAAATATATCTAAACTTTCTTGTAGAAATCATCAAGTAAGGTACCAAAATACAATGATAACTCTCTGGTAAAACCCTATACACTAGAATGCACATAATTAACAATTTTCTCAGTTTTATGTTTACTCGTCTAAATGTCATCCTAAACTATTAACCAAGTACAAAAAACTTGTAGAACTCTAACTGGTAATGTTGACACATTTCAAAAAGTTTCTCTTATAAAGTTTCATCATCTCGTATTCATTAAGATGACTAAGTTGTATTTTCCATAAAATAATATTATGTTCATTTGATTATATAGTAAAAATTCTTCACCTATAATTGCATTCCCTACCAGTCGGTAAATATTCTTTCCAATCTCTCCTTTTCATAATCAACTAATATGATATGTGAATGAATAAAATAGTCACAAAGAACAATATAACACAAATCACAAAAATAAGTGCACCTATCTTTCTTTATAATATATTTTAGATGAGTCGAATGCGGATTCCACAAAGATTGTGATTACTAGTAATAACTATCTTTATATTATCTGATCTAAATAGGTGAATGATTGGCCGAAAAGTATAGTGAAATAAACTGAAATAGCAATTTAGAAAAATAAAACAAAACAATACTAGGAATAAATAATTAATTCAATAACTAGATCTAGATAAGAATCCTTATAGAACTTTAATCTATTATGATTTAATGATCATCTCTAATTTTTTGGACCAATAAGAATCTTAAAGTTATAATTATATGCTTATGTCAAGACATATATAGTCCCTATTCTCAAGTACTTTTGAAGTAAATCACACGTTAGTATAGACTTAATATTCGATATATAGAACGCACAAGAAAGGGGGGTTGAATTGTGTATCCTTTCTCTTTAAAAACAATCCTCTTTTCAAAACTTCTTTTGAAAACTTGCTTTTACACAGAACTATTAAAAAACAATATTACGAAGTATTGCACTTTGCTTCTAAGTACTTGTATCAAATAATAAAAATTAAAAGTTGAGAGTTGAGAGTAAGAATCGACACAGCAGATTTATACTGGTTCACCCTAAACCGTGGGCTACGTCCAGTCCTCAGAATCCTTTCTGAGATTTTACTATACTTTTCAAAGATACAAGTATTCTTTTCACCGAGCCTCTTCAGGTCTCTTACAACAAGTATTCTTTTCTCACTTAGCCTCTT